>OZ018324.1:29219635-29227135 GCA_963969495.1 Ceratothoa steindachneri
GCCCAGGAAAAAGATGAAGACACGCAAACACTGCGTCACTCTTCTCAACTCGTCGTTCGCGAGATCGACTTGCCAGACAGTCCTTCCAGGCGCATCCTGGTTGACTATTCATTGCCTGACTGTCCCTTCCTCTCATTCCTCTCGCTTACCGTCGGCACATTTTCGACTAAATTCAGCGTCTCTTTCATCCTGGTGTCAATACCACACGCAAGCTCGTTGCACAACACTTCGTGCGGCCAGGTATGAATGCCGACGTGGCTACATAGAACGTTCATGCCGGCCATGCCAGCGTGCTAAGGTCCACCACCACACAAAAGCTCCTCTGGTTCCCTTTCCTCTTCCTTCGTCACGTTTTGACGTCAATCTACTAGATCATCTTCCTTACTCCCGTACTTGCAATTATCTTCTCACAATGATCGATCATTTTATTCGCTGGCCAGAGGCGGTTCCTATCTCGGACATCAGAGCTTCTACTGTTACTCGAACTTTCGTCTCAGCATGGGTAGAGCATTTTGGTGTTCCTTCAACGATTATGACTGATCGTGGCAGCCATTTTGAATCCAACCAATGGGATGCATTCATGTCAGTGCTTGGCTCATTTCGCCTTCGTACCACAAGCTACCATCCCCAGAGTAACTCTGCAGTAGAACGTCTGCATCGGACCATCAAGCAAGCTTACGTTCCACCGATCCAAACATCACTTGGGTAGACAAGCTACCTTTGATTCTCCTGAAGAAGAGAAAAAACTTGCGAAGGTGAGAAAGTAATTCCTCCAGTGAGGAAGATGATATTAGGAGGTCATCGATGTAGCAAAGTACAAAAGGAAGACCATTAAGGACTTGATCCATAAAGCGCTGGAAAATTTAAACAGAGTTACGCAATCTATATGGCATCTTGACCATTTCAAAAGCACCAAACGGAGGGGTGATGTTAGTCTTTGCGACATCATCTTAGTGAATAGGAATCTGGTTGAAAGCATGAACCAGACCCAAGCGAGAAAAGATCATACAACCATGGAAAGAAGAGGTGAAATCGGCTAAGTACAGCAAGGAATAACGATCAGCAATTGTTACAGCGTTGAGCTCTGTAATCCCCAACTGCTCTGAATTCCCCCGGCGTGGATTTGGGCATGTCGAGGTATACTTTTGTCGAAGAATGCTATTTTTGTTGTTTTAAGGAAAAGCCAGTCTCAAACACGTAAGGATTTAGTGAAATAAACAGGAATTATCCAAAAATAAACCTATATTTTAAATTTAACAATTAACTACAAAAACAAACATGAACCACAGAAAACTACTAATTTAAATATACAATAATGACTTCAATAAGTTTTTAAGTAAGGCTTTTTACCTTGACCTAATAATGTTCGTTAACTCACTACTAACTTCAATAAAAGAAATAGGCTACTTGTCTCTACTGGAGTTCAAATACCTTGGTTGCTCTGGCGGCGGGTCTGAGTCTGACCTTAAACTCAATGAGCCCAGACACCTCAGGAATCCGGTGGGTTCTTTGACGCGTGCCTCAACCAGATGGTTGGCGGTGGACGGGATAACTTGACAGCCACAAGGGACTTTGGCGAGTGTAGCAGATAGCAGATGGGGGTCCACATGGTATTCAGGAAGGGGAGGGGGAAGGCTTCAGGCGCGAGAACTATCACAGTGCTTTAGGATGCACCAGGATAGGCGGGGTCTTTCTGACGAGAGTAAGTTGAATTTGGTTCTTAAACCAAGTTAATTTAGAGTTCGGTGTGACACCGGGTAACGGGCTTGAGGAGGAGCTTTCTTCTTTCGTTTAGGAGGTCCTCAAGGACTATCACGGTGCTTTGTGCTACACCAGGATAGTGGGGAGGGTCTTCAAGGGTGAGGAGAGTACTCAGGGGACGGGGTCTTCTTCAAGGACGAGGACTATCCCTGTGTTTTAGGATGCACCATGATAGGTGGGGTCTCTCTGACGAGAGTAAGTTGAACTTGGTTCTTAAACCAAGTTAACTTAGAGTTCCATGTGACCACCGGAGAACGGGATAGAGGAGAAGCTTCTTCTTCTTCGTTTCGTAATTCCTCAAGGGCTAGGACTATCACGGTGCTTTGTGCTACACCAGGATAGTGAGGGGGGAGGGGTCTTCTTCAAGGGCAAAAACTATCACGGTGCTTTAGGATGCACCAGGATAGGCGGGGTCTCTCTGACGAGAGTAAGTTGAACTTGGTTCTTAAACCATGTTAACTTAGAGTTCGGTGTGACTATCGGGTAAGAGGCTCGAGAGAGGAGCTTTTTCCTCTTCGATTCGTAATTCAAGGGCGAGGACTATCACTGGGCTTTAGGATGCACCAGGATAGTAGCTGTCTCTCTGACGAAAGTAAGTTGAACTTGAACGAGTTAACTTAAAGTTTGGTTTGATAACCAGGAACTAGCTCGAGGATGAGCTGTCTCTTAGTCCCCTTGGTAGCCCGGCCTCTCTTGCTGGGGACTTCGTAGCCTCGTTGACTCAAGGATTCTTCCACGTTTTTCCCAAGTGTTTGGTATTTATACCTCGTCACCCCACTGTGGTAGAGGTAAGAGGGGGGGGGGGCTTGTGGACGGCCCGAAAGGAGGGTTCTTACTCCAGCGGTTTTTCTCAGCAAGTCTTACCTCTGGTCCAGCTGGCCTTCGAGCTTGAGAGAAACGCGTCTCCAATTTCGTACTTGAGGTGAAATTGAATATACACTCGTAGGGGAGATCTTGCAGTTTAAACCGTTCGGCTTTTCATAGGGACAATAGGCGAGGGGCTGTGGTTACGAGATTGACCCAAGGTGCCTGGCCCGGATGTTTTTGCGGTCATCGTCCCGTGTCTAAACTGGGAGAGGATTGATTCTTCTACAGGGCACAAGGTAAAGTGGAGAGGCCTACGGAGAAGAGGAAGGCATAGAAATGCCTGAATCAATCATGAATTGGAATTTATCACGAATAGCAGAGAGTTTATCAGGTGCTAGACGGCGTCACCATGAGAATACAGGACCTCCTGTTGTCTCGATCCGATGCACCACACTATGTTTAATGGGCCTGTCCTTCGAAGGTGGAAGGGTGAGCTCAGGAAACTCCTGAAGGCGCTGAAATGGTGCTCAGTGGATGGGAGACGAATAGAGAGGAGGGAACTCTGAGAAGGCGGAGTACGAACACTGAAACAGTGAGGAGAGTTTTGCGGTCGACAAGCTTGCGTTGACGAGAATTGACCAAAATGTCGTAAACCGAAAGAAAATCTACGCCCAATATTGGACACTCTACCTTGGCCATGACAAAGGTCCATCGAAAAACACGACGGACACCGAGTGAGACTTGAAGGTTACGCCTTCCATAGTTCCTAATATTAGTCGAATTGGCTTGCTTCAGAACTAAATCTGAAGGGGCAGAAGCTTTGTTGTCCTTAGAAATTTGTATGACATTGCATTCAGCACTATTGTCCACCAGGAATGAAAATTCACAGAATGTGAGTCATAATACGAAATGGAGGAGCTACTTGAGGAAATGAGGTGTAGGCAGGGGATGTAGACCCTTTTGTCCCATGCCTTTATTGTTTAAAGTTTGTGATTGAAAGGCTGGAGTGAGAGTATTGCAAGAAGTTGAAGGTTGGGAAATTGAAATTTGAGGATTTGGAGAAAATGGTTGAGTTAGATGAAGTGAGAAAACTGCAGGGTTAAGATTTGAAGAAAGTACTGGGTCCAAATATTTGCACGGTTACAAGCATTTTAGAGCTTTTGCACCATATTTGTTGTGGTACCAGCACTATTGAGTTGAATGAGAGGGAAAGGAAACGTTATGCTTCGGGAGACTACTTCGCGCAGTATGTGAAGAAGCATAACTGTGGCTACAAGGCTGTGTACAGTGTACAGCGTTATGTCCGTACCTTTGATGATACCAGCATAGGCCCTGATGGTGTGGAATATGGTGAGAATAGTTGGAAGAATCAGTTTGAAAATTTTGCTGTCTCTCACCTCTTGCATCGGGATGCCCTCGTTGGTTTCTCTTTCGTGAACCAGAGCGGGGCCTGCACCTTTGATCGCCAAACTCGTGTCCGTGCTCGCTCTGTGATTCCCGCTGCAGCTTTAACCACTGGATGTTGGCTTCCATCCTCCGTATTGAAGCTTCAAGGTCCCTCGATAGAAAAGATGGAACCCTTGAACGCTCAACCCGTTCGTCAGAGGAGCTCGACGTGCCTCGAACCTGAGAAATTGAAGGAATGTTAAATGGGCCGTGAGTTTGGCCGTTGCCCCAATTCACGCAAGGACTCTTATATAATTTGTCTGCGGCTGCAGCAACCTCCTCAATGCTCGTGGGGTTCGAGCTTAGGATTAGTGGCCTGATTTCTTCGGGGACTCCTCTCATGAAAATCTCCGTGAGGAGAGAGCTAAAAAGTTCGATTTGAGCACCTTTTACCCTGATGAGGTCCTTCAGATGAGTTAAAAAAGAAGTAGGACTCTTATCTCCCATTTCTTGAGTATTCAGGAGGTCTCTCAGGTCGTCGATTTTGGACCTACCGTATTTATTGAGGAAAGCCTCCTTTAGACGGTCTAGAACACCAGCCTGTTCCCCGTTAATTAGCACTTTTCTGAATTGAATAAAGGTACTTATGGGCAACCGCTGGATTATTGCTTCAACTTTCTCTTCCTCGGTGATGTTCTGAGGTTTAAGGAGGAGGGACGAGACTTCCAACCATGCAATTGGGTTTGCAGGATCATAAACGGGAAGAGAGAGAGGTAAGCATGTGGTTGCCCGGTGCACAAGATGGTGGGGGGTTCGAGGAAGATGGTTGGTCATGATCATCGGGTTGGCCGCTAACAGATGTCCTTATTTGGTGTGTTTGATCCATCATAGCTACTATATTTTATGTGTACTTGTGCTGATTGAATGAATGTGTTATTGTGAGTCAAGTAGCTGTGGCTGTGTGCACGTGTGTGTGTGTGTATGCGGAAATTATTGACGAGCACATGAATGTGATAGAGATAACACGCGATATAAAAAAAAATGAACACGTAAATTGAAAATGTTATTCAAGCGAGGCTTTCAGAAAATTGACGCGTAGATTTCAAAAATTACTTTAACGTTTAAACTTATTTATTAATGGACGGGAGATTATTCATCTTTTGGCACCACTTTATAATATTTGGTTATTAATGGGATTTATTTTTGGTTAATAAATCAGCCTAAATAACGTTTCGAAAACCATTACCATAAATTTTGAGTTTAGATTAAATGTTCGTCTGATACTGTTTAGGCCTACGACTAAAGTGAAATCAATTTTGAATTTCTGAACTAGGTTATTAAGAAAAACAATTAAACAAATATAAATATATTCACAGAATTAAGGAATGCACAATGAGAATTATTGAATTAGGAATACAATGTAAGATGCGGTAAAGTAAATAAAATAAAGTAACTGATTAAAAGTAACAGGATGTAAATTAAGATGTGAAGTGAAATTGAAGTAAGTGAAATAAATTTTGACTATGATGGGCTGAATTAGGGTCTGCAATACGAGAAGTAAATAGAATTAGAACCTACTCTCGTATGACAGTTTGCAGAGAATAATTGTGAGAGGACGAGGAATTAAACTAATTATGATTTGTTTGGAGTTAATTGACTAAATGTAGAAGGAATGATTACCAACCTTAATGCTGAGAATGGCGAGAGACGAATGGAAAAGACTAGTGTTCAATTTGGTTGAGCTGAAAGCGTGTGTTTGTGTGTGCGTGAAATTTTAAGAGATGTTGTTTGAACCAGTAGTACGTTAAATGAATTCAGTTTTTCGTCACAGGATATTTGAATTATTAAAGATTACATAAATTAAATGAATTGCAAAAAGTTATGGATAAATTAATTGAATGATTGTATTGACAAAAAGTCAATTCAAATAAATTAATGAATGAATTAATTATTAAGTTGTACATAATTTGCATAAATGATTTAATTGACAAAAGTTAAGTAAAAGAATTGAATTTTATACATAATAGATGAGGATATATATATTTAAGTTTCCCAGGAAGATTTTATTATAGGAATGCCTAGAGGCATTGCTATAGTACCAATCTACAAAAGAGGAGAAAAATTTGGTAACTACAGACCAGTAAGTCTCAATCCAATAGTTTACAAGATCGTTGAGAAATTCATAAGATTAACAATTATGCAACATCTGGTAGAGAATGACATCCTTTCTATCTATCAACATGGATTTAGGGAGGGAAGAGCCTGTAGTACTCAACTACTGGAAGCAATGGAAACATAGACTAAGATGATTGATGAGAATATCCCATTTGACTGTATATATCTGAATTATATCAAGGCTTTTGATAGTGTGGCCAATCAGCGACTCCTTGTAAAGTAACAGACCTATGGCATCCGATCAAAGTTGTAGGAGTGCATACGAAGATTTCTGACGGAGAGACAACAAAGGGTCAGATAAATGGGGATTATTCGTATTGGGAACTTGTCAAGAGTGGTGTAACTCAGGGATCGGTACTAGGACCTGTTTTGTTCCTCTTGTACATAAATAACCCGCCAAGTGTAGTAAACTCTCAAACAAGGTTATTTCCAGACTATACAAATATTTTTAGCGAAGTCAACACACATGAGGACACGGTACAATTACAGGAGGGTCTTGAAGCTTTACATCAGTCGTCTAGGAATCGGAAGCTCCTCTTCAAGGAAACTAACTGTAAAGGAATGCATTTTTGTGCGAATAACCTAAGACATAACTACCACATGGAAGGAAAAACCTCAGTACTAATAATAGAAGAATTAGTTGAAGAAATAGACCTAGGGGTTATATTTGATCAATCACTGAAATTTACTAGCCACATTAACCAAATATTCCTGGCGGTCGTGTATAGGCACTGCGGAACTGCAGCACCCCCTACTTCCATCCGATATTATCGATAAAATTCAATATAATGAGTCCTTTTTTTCTTTAATTCTTTCTTATACATGTACATTATATAACTCTTAAGCTTAATATCAGTAGCCACCCCCTTGTTTATGAAAAAAATACAAAAATCTTTGTATACAACTGTGCAAGTCACAGTTCCAGCGACGCGGTGTTATGTGCTGTGCGCAGCTCACATGTCTGAGATAGGAAGCTGCATGCTAGAGAGACAGAGAGCACTGTGGCTCACGCAGTGCCGACCATGGTGTGTTAGTGGAAGGTAGTGTTTCTTTTAGACTCCGCGTTTGTTGTGCTTAAAAAACGTGTTTATGCTGTTGAATGTGATAAAGTGTAAAATTCAATCAATATTTTTGGGGTTCCTTTATTAATTAATTGAGATGCTGAAATTCATCTTGAAAATAATCGAGATGATGTTCTTAATGGAATTACGAAACTGATAAAACTCCTTTTGACAATTCCCATGACTACATCAGAGGCAGAACGCTGCTTTTCAACAATGAAAAGAATAAAAACTTTTATAAGGTGCACTATGAATTCTGAAACACTAAATGCACTTGCACTGCTTTCAATGGAGAAAAAAAAAATCCTCA
>OZ018324.1:29232135-29389635 GCA_963969495.1 Ceratothoa steindachneri
AAAAAATTGGAGGTAATCCAAAATACATGACTCTGTATAGCATTGGGAGCTTTCAAATCCTCCCCAGTCACAGCCCTACATGCAGAGTCCTCCTTACCCTCACTATCATACCGACGCTCCACCCTCCTTATCCATACCTACACCAAACTTGCAGCCACCTGAAGTGGATATGCCCTCCACTCTCTTCTCGGTAAATATGTAGATTGGTGGCTCGAACAATGGGACATAAACTATTTCATCCATGTTCCAATATGTTTCACGTTTTTGGAGTAAACTTAAGGGGACGGCCCGTGTGGGGGTAAATACAATAACAAACATAACATAACATAACTTCACGGATAACAAAAGCCACAAAGGCCTATCAAAGGTCATCCGCACCTGTCACACACCTCCTTTCGAACGAGAACATATTTAATAACCTCAGTCTATCTATATATTCAAGGTGTCTCAGGGAAGGACTAATCTTTGTTGCCCTCCGTTGCACTGACTCAATAAGGTTAATATCCTGTCTAAAATGTGGGGACCATGCCTGTATACAGTACTCTAGATGTGGCCTAACATAAGAGTTATAGAGTTTAAGAATAACCTCCTTACTTTTGTAACTGACATTTCTCTTAATGAAACCCAGCACTTTATTTGCCCTATTTCTTGCTTCAATACACTGCTTAGAAAACCTTAATGACTTATCTATTACTACTCCTAGATCTTTCTCATCCTCTACTGAGCTCAGCCAATGCCCATCCATTTCATAGTTAAATTCTCTATTATCTTTTTCCATGTTAATAACTTTGCACTTGAGAACATAAGAAAAGAAGGAGACTGCAAAAGACCATTCATGGCCTACACTTGGCAGCTCCTGTTCCAGTCAACACACAAAAGATTTCTTACCAGAGAAAAGTCATCAACATTGTCACCCTTTACAGGAGTTCGTCAGATCTAATCTACAATATACATAAAATGCATCCAGAGGATTATGTCCATTCATGCAACCGCAAAATAATCTCCCCACTCCTTAGAAAAATATATACATATGTACATAAAAAAGTCAGTCCCATCTAGCAGCTTCATTCATATATTTATCTAATCTATTCTTAAAACTACCCAGAGAGGAGGCTTCTATCACATGTCTAGTGAGCCTATTCCATTCATCTACCACACGATTTGTAAACCAATTCCTCCCAATTTCCTTCCTAAACCTATACTTATCAAGCTTAAACCCATTGCTACGTGTCCTGTCATGTTCACTAAGTATAAGAACCTTACCCAGATCCCCTTTATTATATCCTTTTACCCATTTGAAGACCTCAATCAATTCCCCTCTGACTCTTCTCCTTTCCAATGTATGTAGATTTAGTTTTCTGAGCCTTTCACCATAAGGTAAGTTCCTTAGCCCACCAATCATCTTTGTCATCCTTCTCTGCACAGACTCAAGCAAATCAATATCCTTCCTATAATATGGTGACCAAAATTGTACTGCATAGTCTAGATGAGGCCTAACTAGCGCCAGATACAGTTTTAGAATGACTTCAGCACTCTTATTGCTTACACTCCTCCTAATGAATCCCAATATCCTATTAGCTTTATTCTTAGCATTTAGGCATTGCTTTCTAGGACGAAGGTCTGAACTTACCAAAATACCCAAGTCCCTCTCACAATCGGTCCTCCCTAAATTTCTCCCATTTAATTTATAACTATTCAGTGGATTATTTCTACCTATACTAAGTACACTACATTTGTCTATGTTAAACTTCATTTGCCATTTCTCAGCCCAATTGGACAGAATGGTCAATTCCTCCTGCATTACAACAGCATCAGAATCAGCCCTAATGGCCCTACCTAGCTTAGTATCATCAGCAAATTTACTCAGGTCACTACTTATACCTATGTCAAGATCATTAATATAAATTAAGAATAGCAAGGGACCCAAAACAGATCCTTGTGGAACTCCACTGCTAACACACCCCCACTCAGATTTAACTCCATCTATACTAACTCTTTGCTGTCTGTCACCAAGCCATGACTGAATCCACCTAAATATACTGCCATCGATCCCGTGTGCTTTAACTTTGCTCAGAAGCCGTAAGTGTGGCACTCGATCAAAAGCCTTACTAAAGTCCAAGTATAAAATATCATAGTTTTCATCATTATCTGCTGCTTCATACACCTTACTATAAAAAGACAGCAAATTAGTCAGGCAGGATTTACCCTTACTAAAGCCATGCTGTGATTCTTTTATCAACTTATGCGTATCCTTATGCGTATCCAAGTGATCCCTAATATTCCTTGCTATAATAGATTCCATCATTTTCCCTACCACTGATGTCAAACTTACTGGTCTGTAATTAGACATATTTGTTTTATCCCCTTTCTTAAATATAGGTATCACATTGGCTTTCTTCCATGCCACTGGCACAATGCCACTCTCCAATGATTTTCTAAAGATGCATGCTAGGGGCTCACTTAACACATCCTTACATTCTTTCAAAATTCTAGGAAACACCTCATCAGGACCGGGTGTTTTACTACTTTTGATTTTATCAATTTCCTTTGTCACTATCTCCTTTGTGATCAAGATATCCTTTAATTTCTCCTCATCATTACCCCGAAATATCATTGACACCTCGGGTATATTTAGAGTATCCTCCTGTGTAAATACTGAGAGAAAAAAGTCATTTAGCATTCCAGCCATTGAGTCCCTATCACTCACTAATTCTCCATTGGAATCTATAAGTGGGCCTATCTTATCTCTAACCTTAGTTTTGTATAATTGATAAAAACTTTTAGGATCTTCCTTTGCCCTATTTGCCACTTTAATTTCATAATTTCTCCTTGCTACTCTAACTAACTTTTTAACATCTCTTGCTAGTTCATTATATCTCTGCCTTAAGTGATCCTCTCCATTTTTTATTTTCCTATAAATGCCCTTTTTAATGCCAATATAATGCTTAATTTTATCTGTCATCCATTTTGGGTCATTATTTTTAGTCCTAATCTCCTTATAAGGAATGTTAATCATCTGACCTGTAATTAATTGCTCAATTATTCTTTCATACTCCTCTTCAATTGTAATCTCTTCCTCCTGGTGATTATTGTCTCCACTAACTGATATCATTGAATCTATTCCTGAATTGATTTCATTGCCTGGTTTCTGTACAACTGCCTCCAGGTAAGTCCTTAGCCCATTATAATTTGCTCTTCTAAAGTCAGGAATTTTAACATTGTTCATGCTACTATCAATACCATTCCATTTCATCTTGAATCTAATTTCATAATGGTCACTATTACCCAAATTTCCTCCAATCTCAGTATCCTTAATAACTTCTTCCCTATTTGTCAGAACTAAATCCAGTATATTATTACCTCTAGTGGGCTCGTTAATAATCTGCCTCAGAAAATTATCTTGGACAACATTCAAAAATTCCTCAGCCTCCTGATCACCCACAAGAGCTTCCCAGTCTATATTTCTGTAATTAAAATCGCCCATTATACACACATGCTTACTTCTACATGCCCGTTCAATCTCCTGCCACAGAAGATTTGAAGCTTCCTTACTAAGATTTGGTGGTCTGTATAATAATCCTATGACAAGCTTGTTTTTACCTTCCTTTACATTTAGCCATAATGACTCTGTGTTATCATCTAATTTAATTGTACTGTTTACACAACACTGGAGATTATCTTTAATATAAATAATAACCCCTCCTCCTCTCTTCCTATTCCTATCTGTATGGAACATGTTAAAGCCCTCAATCTCAACCTCAGGTTTAAAGTGATTTCCTGCCAAATCAAGCCATGACTCTGTTATTGCAATTATATCAAAATTCTCTTCACTCGCTAACGCTCTTAAGAGATCTATCTTATTCCTTATACTCCGACCATTTGTGTAGTATATTTTTAAGGTTTTTTTATTATTCCCATCTTCATTGCATCGTGCTTTTCTATTCCTAGTTATCTGCTCATTCACTTGTGCATTAGTCCCCCTATAACGCATCAGTATGCCCTCTCCCTTAGCTATTCCTCTATCTCTGCATCCCTTCCATTTCCTACACCTGCCCTCTATTCCTGTTATTCCCTTACCTCTAACAGCTTCTAGTTTCCCACCCGTAAGGACCTAATCACACTATCCAGCTCCCCCCATAGAACCTCAACACCTGCCCGACTAAGATGGAGCCCATCCATCGCATACAACCTCCTATTCCCGTAAAACCCTCCCCAGACATCTACAAACACCAATCCTAACTCCTCACACAGTCCTTTCACAAATTCATTCAAACCAATTGCACGCGACAACCATTCTACCCCCACATCCAATCTCGGAAGCACACCAGAAACAACACCTTTTACCCTGCTTTTACTCATCCTTTCAACTAACCTTTTATACTGCTCACGTAACTCACATGTACCCACCTTCTTTACATCATTCACTCCCACATGCGTAATCACAACTGCATCCCTGTCACACCCAGAAACCAGCCTATCATACCTCTCACAAACATCACTTACACCAGCACCCGGCAGACAAACTCTCATTCCCTTCCACTTGCTATCACTCAACTTCCTATCTAAATACCTAATCTGAGAGTCACCCATCACTAGCACCTCAGTCATTCTCCTATTCTGTCTTGGCCTAACATTACCCTCCCTCCTGCTCTCAGTCACCCTACCACCCATCCTGCTTTCATCCACAATCACACCAGGCAAATCACTTTCACACTCTTCCTCTCTCAGGACATTGAATCTGTTAGTCAACCTAACAGGTTCTATGTCCCTCTCATTCACACACCTAACCTGTCCTAACTTATCTATCCTATCCATTTTCACCCACCATTCATCATCACTCACAACTTTCACACTGTTCCCAGTCCTAGCCCTATCTTCCACCCTCTTAGCACTAATCTCACCCTTCAATCGCACACTTGCATCTCTTCTCACCTCAAACACCAAATCATTCAACCTCTTACATTCCCCACTCAACCTCCTAACCTCCCCTTCCAGAAAACACACACGGCATTCAGTTACATTCACTCTCCTTTCAACTCCACATGCATCACACACCACATACACACTACTTTCAAACGGCATGCTCTCACCATCTATACAAACAGCCATACTCTCAGAAATTTACAAAGGAAAAAGTTAACACTCACCAAAAAAAATTCTTGCTCAGGATTGCTGCCAGGAATCTTCCCCAAAAGTATTAATCACTAATGTATTTATTACACAGTGATTGATGTATTAAATAAATACAAGAAAAACTATACACCCAAATCAGTATTATATCACAATCTTACAATGAGAATCAAGAGCTTCCTGCAAGACAACCTTCCAGAACAAAGCCAGACAGCCAACTTATCAAGGTTGAAAGTCATTTGCCACTTATGTGCCCAGGATAACAATTTATTTAAATCCCCCTGCGCTTTAAAATTATCAGCAATATCTTTAACTACAGCTGCTAACATAACATAACATAATTTAACGGATGACAAAAGCCACAAGGGCCTATCAAAGGTCATCCGTATCCATCAAATCCCACCCATATAATGCATCCATAGGATTTTGTCAGATCATGCAGCTACAATATACAATTTCACAATCCATAGGAATGTCCAACCATGCATCTACAATATATAATATATACAATATATAAGCCTCCATAGGAGTCTGTCAAAAACAAAATCAAAATCCCCCAAAATATACAATAAAAAGAAACTGCATCCACAGGAATGAGTCAAGAAACATATCCACATACTAAAAAGTAAGAAATTAACCCTCCATCCCCATATAATCATCCAATCTGCGCTTGAAAACATTCAAGTTTGGGCTGTCTACAGTCTCAGGTGGCAAACTATTCCAATAATCCACCACTCTGTTAGTGAAAAAATATTTTCTAACATCCAGTCTGCACCTCTGTTTTTTAATCTTTAAGTGGTGGCCTCTAGTTCTATTACTACCTTCTAACTCAAATAACTTGCTGAAATCTAATTTATCCATCCCAGAAAAGATTTTAAAAAGCTCAATCATATCTCCCCTCACACACCTTCTTTCAAATGAAAACATATTTAATACCCTCAGTCTATCTTCATATTCAAGGTGCTTCAGGGATGGTATTATTTTTGTTGCCCTCCTTTGTACTGACTCTAATAAGTTTATATCATGTCTAAAATGTGGTGACCATGCCTGTATACAGTACTCTAAATGTGGCCTGACATAAGAGTTGTATAGTTTAAGGATGACCTCCTTACTCTTGTAGCTAACATTTCTTTTAATGTAACCTAGCACCCTATTTGCTCTATTTTTTGCCTCAATACACTGCTTTGAAAATTTCAGTGACCTATCTACTACCACTCCTAAGTCTTTCTCATCTTCAACTGAATTAAGCCAATATCCATCCATCTCATAGCTAAATTCCCTATTATCTCTCCCCATGTTAATAACTTTGCATTTATTAAGGTTAAAAGTCATCTGCCACTTCTGAGCCCAAGCTAACAGCTTATCTAAGTCACCCTGCACTTTAAAGCTACCCTCAACCTCTTTGACTACAGCTGCCAATTTAGTGTCATCAGCAAAAATTGACACTTTGCTATTTACACCTTGCCCAAGATCATTTACATAGATTATAAATAATAAAGGGCCTAAAACTGATCCCTGAGGTACGCCACTAATAACATTCCTCCACTCTGACCTCACTCCATTCAGTACAACTCTCTGTTTCCTATTTTTCAGCCATTCAGTTATCCAATTTAAAACGTTCCCACATATCCCATGCAGCTTTAATTTATGAACTAGTCTTCTATGTGGAACCTTATCAAAAGCTTTGCTGAAATCTAAGTAGATCACATCAACTTTCTCACCCCTATCTAATTCTTTAGTTACATAATCCATAAAATCCAGTAAATTAGTTAAACACGATCTATCTTTTCTAAAACCATGCTGAGCATCATTAATTAACCTGCTACTCTCTAGATGATCAGAAATTCCCTTCTTAACCATCTTCTCAAGAATTTTACAGACTATAGAAGTTAAGCTTACTGGTCTAAAGTTATTTGGGTCCTCTTTGCTTCCCTTTTTAAAAATTGGCACTACATTTGCCAATTTCCAATCATTTGGTATTTCTCCAGACTCTAGTGATCTAATAAATATCTTCTCGAGAGCTACTGCAATACTTTCTACACCTTCTTTGAGTATCCTAGAATGAATGTTGTCAGGGCCAGATGCCTTACTAGTATTTAACTGAATTATAAGCCCTTTAATTTCTTCTCTGTCTATATTAATAGAATTTATCACTACTTCCCTTGACCTAGAATTATCATCAATTAATCTAACTGGTTTCTCTTCTGTGAATACTGAAGCAAAATGATCATTAAGGACCTCTACTATTTCCTCATCAGATTCTTTCAAAAGCCCTTCATATTTAATAGGCCCTATTTTATCACTGTTAGATTGATTATTGATTCTATAATAGCTAAAGAATTTTTTAGGATCTTTATTATTATTTTTAGCTAAATTAATTTCTGCTGTCCTTTTGGTCTTCTTAATAATCTTATTTAGTTCATTTCTGGTTGACCTATAATGGTTTAAATTATCTAAACTACTCTCACTTTGTAATCTCTGGTATGCCCTTTTTTTCTCTGAAACTTTATTAGCTATTTCTTGGTTCCACCATAATGGTTTCCTACATTTCTTCCTAATAGACTTCATCGGAATACACTGTTCCTGAACCATGTTTAATATAGTCTTAAAAATATCCCACATCTCATAAGTATTCTTTCCATGGAATTCTATATCCCACCTAATCTGATTTAGCATGCTGCGTAATTTATCGTAATCTCCCCTATAAAAATTTGGAATTTTCGTGGAGTTTGTCATTGTTCTACCCTTAACTATTTGCAAATTAAACCGAACCATCTGATGATCACTGTTTCCCAATGATTCCCCTACACTCAATCCTTGAACTAAGTGATCATCATTTGAAAGAATTAGATCTAATATATTGGCACCCCTTGTTGGCTTATTAACAAATTGGATCAAAAAGTTATCCTCAAAACACTCCATAAACTTACAACTTGCTCTATCTCTTCCTATCATATTTTCCCAGTCTACAGAAGTTAAATTAAAGTCACCAAGAATAACTGTATCTTCTTTGCATCCTTTACTTATTTCCCTAATCATTAACTCATCGATACAATCAGTCTGTCCTGGTGGTCTATAAAAAGCTCCCAAGTGTATTTTCCTATTTTTACCAACCTTAATATCTATCCATAATGATTCACCTTCTCCTTGCTTTATAGAATTATTTAGATTTGAAGAAATGCTATTTCTGATATAAATAATCAACCCACCACCAGTCCTATCTCTCCTTTGACTAATGTACATAGTATAACCCTCTAGTTCAAATATATTGGCACCCCTTGTTGGCTTATTAACAAATTGGATCAAAAAGTTATCCTCAAAACACTCCATAAACTTACAACTTGCTCTATCTCTTCCTATCATATTTTCCCAGTCTACAGAAGTTAAATTAAAGTCACCAAGAATAACTGTATCTTCTTTGCATCCTTTACTTATTTCCCTAATCATTAACTCATCGATACAATCAGTCTGTCCTGGTGGTCTATAAAAAGCTCCCAAGTGTATTTTCCTATTTTTACCAACCTTAATATCTATCCATAATGATTCACCTTCTCCTTGCTTTATAGAATTATTTAGATTTGAAGAAATGCTATTTCTGATATAAATAATCAACCCACCACCAGTCCTATCTCTCCTTTGACTAATGTACATAGTATAACCCTCTAGTTCAAATTCACTGACATTATCATTAAATATATTTTCATTAACCCATGATTCAACTATACATATTATATCTATATCTTCATGAATGATATAACTAAATAATTCATCCTTCTTATTTCTAAGACTACGAGCATTTGTGTAAAGACAACTCAGCCCACCTATCCCTGAAGCACCTGAGGGCCTATCTCCTCTGCATCTCCTTTCTCTCTTTCCCCGACCCTGTACTCTTGTATTTCCCTGACCACTATCACTACTCAAGTAGTTTAACCCTAAAGCACTTCCATTAGCCTGCCTACCTTCTACAAATCTGTGTTTGCTTCCTTTCCCTGCCTCACTTTGAGCCATTAAATTTCCCTGACCACTATCAAAACCTAGTTTCCCGCCTCTAAAGACCTAATAACACTATCTAATTCCCGCCACAAAACCTCAACCCCATCTCGGCTCAGATGGAGTCCATCCATCGCATACAAACCCTTATTCCCATAAAACCCACTCCAAACATCTACAAATACCAATCCTGACTCCTCGCACAAACCTTTCACATATTCATTCAACCCCATTGCACGAGACAACCATTCCATCCCCACATCCATTCTGGGAAGCACACCTGAAACAACGCCTTTTACTCTACTTTCACACATCCTTTCAATCAGCCTTTTATACCGCTGTCGTAACTCACAAGTACCCACCTTCTTTACATCGTTTACTCCGACATGTGTAATCACAACTGCAAAAATTGACACTTTATTATTAACTGCCTCCCCAAGATCATTTATATAGATGACAAATAATAATGGACCGAGAACTGATCCCTGAGGAACCCCACTGATAACATCCCTCCACTCTGACTTTACACCATTTAGCACCTCCCTTTGCTTCCTGTCTTTCAGCCACTCAGCTATCCAATTTGAAACACCCCCGCATATCCCAATCATTTTTAATTTATGAACTAGTCTCCTATGTGGTACCTTATCAAATGCTTTACTAAAATCTAAGTAAATTATATCTACATTCTCTCCCTTATCTACTTGATCTGTTACAAACTCTAGAAAGTCTAGTAAATTAGTCAAACATGATCTACCTGATCTAAACCCATGCTGAGCATCGCTGATTAACCCCTCCCTCTCTAGATGTTGGCAAATCCCTTTTTTAACTATTTTCTCAAGAATTTTACAGACTACAGGAGTTAGGCTAACCGGTCTAAAGTTATTTGGATCCTCTTTACTACCCTTCTTGAAAATGGGGACTACATTCGCTCTCTTTCAATCATCGGGTATTTCTCCATATTCCAGTGACCTAGTATACAACTTCTCCAGAGCTATTGAGATACTTTCTACCCCTTCTTTAAGTATCCTAGAATGAATATTATCAGGGCCAGAGGCCTTGGTAGTATCTAACTCACCTATTAGTCCTTTTATCGTCCTCCGATCCACACTAATGGTAGTAAACACCTCTTTCCCTGACCCATGAGTACTATACATAAGACTTTAGTTTCTCCTTTGTAAATACTGATGCAAAATGACCATTTAGTACCTCAACTATTTCCTCATCAGTTTCTCTCACAACCCCTTCATATTTGATAGGCCCTATTTTAACTCTGCCAGACTTATTATTAATTTTATAGTAACTAAAGAACTTTCTAGGATCTTTGTTGCTATCCTGAGCTAATTTAATTTCTGACACCCTTTTGTTCTTTATAATCTTATTTAACTCATTCCTAGTCATTCTATAATCACTTAAATTTTGGATATTATTTTATACCTGTAATTTTTTATATGCCCTTTTCTTCTCTGAAATTTTTCAAGCTATCTCCTGATTCCACCATAATGGTTTCCTACTTTTGTTCCTAATGGCCTTCATTGGGATACATTGTTCTTGGACTACATTTATTATATGCTTGAAAGTATCCCACATCCCATAAGCATTTTTATCTCTGAATTCTACATCCTAGGGCGGTAGGGGACTTTCCCTTACCCCCCTGTCTGGAGGTGCCTTCAGGCACCTTCCTCTTTCCAGCTGTAGTCCCCCTTTTACTTGCTGGCGGAGGGGAGAAAAGGGTTAATTTCCTGCCATCATCTAAAAAGAAGAAAAAAAATTAAAAAAAAAGACTAAAAAGACTCAGGACTCCTCTCCAATCCACGGAGCCTGTGGGGACGGATGGGTCTGCTGCCATTTCGGTAAGTGACCAAGCCAAGATCGGCACATCTGGCCCCTGGGTGCAGAGCCCCTGACTATCACCTAAAGTGCGCAGGATGAACCTCAATAACATCGGGGACCCTCATTCAGAGATTACCTGGTATTTTTGAGCTCGCTGGCTTCAAACGCTTCCTCATTATTCGCTCCACTGATGGCACAGCAACATGATCCATCAGAGGAGAGCTTTAGCTAGTGTGATTGGTAGAGAGCCGAAGGTGATCCATTTCTCAGACGGGAGATTTTTGGCGAATGTGTTGAATCCGTCCGAGGCAGCCATGATTAGTGCCATTCAGACACTTGATGGCATGCCTGTGAGTGTGACACTGCACTCTACCATGAACTTTGTGAAAGGAGTAGTTTATGCGAAGGAACTCGTTGACTACTCCATAGAGGGCATCACCTTAGAGCTGGCCAACCATGGAGCAGTCAAGGTTGAACGTGTGATGAGAAAACAGGGATGGACCTCGAGACCCACCCCTACATTCTTCATCATGTTCGACTGTGACAAGCTTCCTGAGTCGGTTCATGCTGGTTTGTACCGTTACCGCGTGAAGGCATTCATGTCACTGCTGCGGAGATGCTATTACTGTCACCACTTCAAAGCACTCATGTAGACATGCAAAGTCGGGGTCACCCGAAGTCTGTGGAAATTGCTCCAAGGCCGCACACGATAAGTTCAAATTATGTGTGGCCAAGTGTGTCAATTGCAGAGGGCCGCACCCCACTTCTTCAAAGCAATGTGGTGCATATCTCCTTGAGAAAGAAATCCTGGCTGTTTAGGCCCAGGATCGACTCTCATTCCACGAGGCTAAAGACTTGGTCCTGGCATGCCTGGCTCTACCTGGGACATCTTACGCCTCAATGCTTAGAAAGACAGCCTCTGCTCCTGGCCCATCCGGGCCAACGAGCACGGTTGTTTCCGCGACCATTCAGAGTCCTTCTGTGGGCTCTACTCAACCCGGGCGCTCCCCTGTTAAAGCTGGCAGCACAAAGGGTTCACAACCAGCCTGAACCCCAGCTAAAACCAGTGCTCACACCCTCCTTTCCTCAGCGTGACCATTTCCTATAAGGCAAAAAGGCCACGTGCGTCCACCGTGTTGTTAGACTCACAGGAGGTTCCTAAAGCTGCCCCCCCGAAAGGAGGAGAGCAACAAAAGAGCTCGGCTCTTTCTCCCACGCCTAGTGGTGGGCTGGGTGGCTCGGAGATGGTGGATCCTTAAAAAGAGGGCCCTCCGCCTCCGAAGCCGCAATGCCGGCCTAAGGTTTTGAGGCAGAGGGAGGAAAAGACTTGCATGGTGAGCCCAACCTCCCCCAATAAGTCCTTGAAGGCGACGGCGCATTATCCGGCCCCCATTATCTGGCCAACAACACCTACAGCGCCCGAGGTTCTGCCTCCGGGAAGTGTACGCCCATTCCTGTGAGGGTCTTCTGTTCGAAGAGGGCCCTTGCGTCTCCTCTGAGCTAGGCCTAGAGGGCATATTCCTTCAATGGAATTGCCATGGACTCCGGGCCAACTGGGAGGAGCTGCGGAGGCTTGTCTTGTCTCGTTCCCTGTTAGCTATTTTTCTGCAGGATAGCATGTTAGGCGCATGCCCCCTGCCCTCCCTCCCAGGGTATAAGGGTTTTGTGACCCCACTACCACAAGATGGGGGGGTGCGTGGTTTACACCCGGTATGATGTCTCTGTTCTTTTCATTTTAGATACCTCCTTTCAGGCAGTGGCTGTGCAGCTTCACCTGGATAGGAGGTATACTGTTATTTCTGCATACATTCCATCATCAGCTGACTTTGATGTGGAGGACTTCTGCCGCATCGTGGCACAATTGCCGAGGCCCTTTCTCTTGCTTGGAGATCTGAATGGCAGACATCCTCTCTGGGGAGACTACTCAATAAATCCCAGGGGACAAGTCCTTGCTGATCTGATTGAAGAGCTTGAGATAGGTATCCTAAATGTAGAGGAGTTTACGCATCACTGCCCAAGAACCGCTTCATTTTCTTGCCTTGATCTATCTCTTTGCTCTCCAGATGCACAGCCTGATTTTGATTGGTGGGTGGTCGATGACCATGGTAGGGATCACTTTCCCATTCAAATATCATTTTCAGGGTGGCTGCTGCCTGAGAGCCCACCTTTGTGGTCTGCATCTCAGGAAATGACTGAATTCTCTATCTCAGTCGAGGAGTTTAGGTTGGTAGATGAGGCCATTGAGTTCTTCTCTGGCAACCTCATCGCCGCGGGCCTGACTACTATTCCCAAAACATCTGGCTATTTTGTGTGCCAACCACTTCCCTGGTGGTTGGCCTAGTGTGAGATGGCCCTCAAACAGAAGTGTTATGCCTATATGCACTATAAGTGCCGCCTGAACGATTTCACCGTCGTTGAATTTTGTCGGGCCAAGGCTAGGTTCCAGTATATTTCAAAGCACGCCTGCCGCTCTTCTTGGCGGGCATACGTGTCTTCCCTTAACAGGAAGACTCCTCTTGCAGAGGTGTAGAAGCTAGTCAAAAGGATTCAGGGCAAGTTCTAGCAGGACCTCCAGGAGAATGGGACCACAATCTTGGCCCACACATCCATGGCAGAATCCTTCGCGACCGCTTTCTCTACATTCTCTAGCCAGGATGCTGCTCCACCAGCATTCAATGCACGCTGTGATGTCGCAGAAGGCTGCCGACTGGACTTTACCTCCAGAGGCGGAGAACCCTTCAATAACAGGTTAACTCAAGTGAATTACGTTCTGCTCTTGCTTCGTGCACAGACACTGCCCATTTTCCGGACAATGTCCCATACGCCATGCTTTGACACCTGGTTGAGTGAGGCATGGTCTTTCTCTTAGATTTGTTCAAAAGGATTTGGGTGGAGGGTCTCCTCCCAGATACCTGGCAAATCGCTACTGTGCTCACCTTTCGCAAACCGAGGACAGATCACTCTACTCCAGCTGGTTTCCGCTAAATCTCTCTAACCTCTTGCGTGTGCAAGTTGATGGAGAAATTGGTAAATGTTAGATTAGCCTTTTTCCTGGACATTAGGCAACAGACATTTTGTTAGAGTAGAAAATAGGTGATTCTAGATGATATTTAGGCACTGATTACAAATTTGTGTTTAGAATTTGCATATCACATCTAGTTTTTGTGTAATTTGTATTTTCCTTTTCTTTTTCAAGCCATTTCACACTTTTGCTCAATAGCACTACCCTGTTATATTATATTGTGGGGGACTTTGATTTTGTCTTTTCCTGGTGATGGTGTTTTTTGTGGGTGGGATTTGATGGATGCGGATGACCTTTGATAGGCCCTTGTGGCTTTTGTCATCTGTGAAATTTTTATGTTATCTGTCTTCTGCACAGTTCGGCTTCCGCAAGTTCCACTCCACATCGGATCCTATGCTCTGACTGGAAAATGCCGTCTGCCAGAACTTCCTTCATAGACAGCACTACGCCACAGTGTTTTTTTTATCTGGAGAAGGCCTATGCTACCGCATGGTGATATGATATCATAAAGACTCTCCACACGATGGGGGTGAGGGGACACCTCCCAATGTTTATATCTGAATTTTTGCGAGATTGTTGATTCTACGTACGGGTAGGGGGAGCCCTCTCCGGCCCAATGGAGCAGGAAGAGGGTGTCCCACAGGGCAGTGTCACACTCCTTGCCCTGAGCATCTTTGGCATCACCCCAGTGCTGCTGGAAGATGTTCTCGCCAACTCTGGAGCTTGACTACGGATGCGAGTTTTATACATCTGCAGCTGAGTGTGTATTGCAGAAGGTGGACTCGATCACCACACCGGCCTTCGCCTGGTGACCGGTGCTTTCGCACTTCCCCCATTGAGAGCCTACTAGTCGATGCTCGGGAGATGCCACTCGCTCTATGCCGTGTACAGTGCATTATTCGCCTGTACGTGCAAGCCCGGTGCCTCCATCAGTCGCCAACAGCTCTTACTGCATCCGCAGCTGGTTTCGACGGTGCCTATGCCGCCGAGAGACGCCAGTCATACCCTAAGCCCTTTGGGTTTAGGGCAAGGAAACTCCTTCGAGAGCTAGGTATAGCACCGGGGGTAGGGGTACCTTTCCCCAACGCAGGAGCTTGCTTCCTAATTGTTGCCATCTTCCCTTTTCATTGTTGTTGTGTTTTCATATTCTTATTTTAAAGTAACCTAGTGCTAGGCTGTTGTGATTCCAGCGACTTATGCCCAAGTGGGCAGTTGTCAGATAGGCTCCTAAAAGGAAAAAAAAAAATCATAAATTTCCTCTAAAATTCATAATGATTAAATTTAAACTTCTTCAAAATTTTGAGGTATATGTTAGGTGAATGTGTCGTATGCAACACATATTTATATACAGTGCCAATTGAAGTTTAGATAGCAAGAAACTTCATTAAAAGACACATATTTCCTAGGGCATTCACACTAAGTAAGACATGCCAATCATGTCATTCTATATTCAGCATTTTAAATCTCCAATTCAAGAAATTAATTGACTCACAAAGATTGAGAGTAGATTGTCATACAATTAATATTTAAAGAGTACCAACTTTCTCAGAAAACCAAATGTATAGAATATTAATCCCTCACCCAAGGGGACTTCTAAGACTTGAAAAGGGCAGCATTAACCTACTAAATCAATATTTTTGTACTACATCAATATGCTTATCTGGTGATACAACTTTAGGCACAAATACAGATAGTAAGATTAAAAATAGACCTAAAACCAATCATGCCTCAATATTTGAAGATGATAAAGAATTTGTCAAAGTGCGAAATCTACTGAATGCACTGACAACTGAGCAGCGGAGTGAAATCTTGGCTGAGTTTCAGTATGAAGAGGCAATTGAAAGAAAGAAAGCAGCAGAAGGTAATTGTCTATATTGTTATTATTTAAAGGTATTACTTTGCTAATTATTTTGGTTAATATATATTATAAGTTATAACTTAATTTTGCCTTTGTATTAATGAATATTAGGACCTTAATTGGTAAAGATTTGTTTTAAACACATTTTTGCAAATGAATTTAAAAATGTGTTTTTCATAGGCAGTTTTATGTGTATTTTTCAGATCTGTCACTTGTTTTCCCCGGAAATGCATACTTTGTCCATAATCGACTGAAGGTCCATAATAGGAAAAGTATGTATTTCCAGTGAAAACAAGTTTCAGATCTGAAAACTAAACAAAAAACATATTAGCAAAATCATTTGAAAAACCTAAACCAGACTGGACCTAACCTGGTATTAAGACAATATCACCACCTACTTTAGGCTATTTCCACTAAAAATTAACATTTTTTAGGTACTTTTGAATTAGGAGGCTTCCTTCACCCCCCCCCACCCATACCCTCTACTTAATTCACACATCCAAGCAATTAAAAAAAAACCCTGTAATATTCCTAATTTAAAAGCCTACCTTCAGATTTGAATGCAAAAGTCGATTGATAAATGTCATTATGACTCTAGTTTGAATCAAAGCTTTGCACAGAAAACAGTTTATAAATAAAAGGCTAGCACTTGTTGGAATGTGGGCATTAGAAAGCCTCATGTCCTTAAATGGCACTAACGGAAAATTTGCACTAGGTTTTTTGCTCTTTTGAATCCTTTAATCCCAACCTACCATAGCAGCTGCATACCATTATACCATATAAACTACAGCCTTACATCATTTGAAATACATGAGAATGTACCACGAAGTGCTAATAGTGTCAATTCGCATATATCTAACCTATCTTTACATTAATTTTATGGGTTTGCGTTCCACTAAAGCGTTTTACAATCCACTAAAGCAGTACTAGAACACACTATTAATACAATTTACAATACTATACTGCAATTCATTGACTTATGACCTATTTGAGTTATGACTGACTGCATTTATGACTGTTTCTCTATGACAATTTGCCAATTTATCATGCTGCCAGGCAGCTGGGAACCCTCACATCATTTCTGCACAAAGCTCCCGGCATAATACATTCTGTCTGTTTTTTGTCTTTCACTTTAGAAAATTTTTATCAATATCACCCCAAGAGGTCTACCAAAAGGAAAATGTCATTATTGTGACACTAGTTTTCCTTTCTCGGGCTATTAACAACATCCATTGTATATCACGCGTCATGTGATTTTCCCTTAAAATATATATATTATATATATTTTACCACTTGGCCTTATCTGCCTTTTTTTCATCATTTATTTTCTTCCTTTCATTGTGATTTTAATGAGTGAGGATAGGATTTATTTGTAATTTTTTTTTTGCTTTAGACTGATAATTCATTAATTTGTAATTTATTGAATTTTTCTCTACCACATTAAATTTTGAGTTCCTGTCTCAAGTGCTCAATATATAATTTATATATTTTTAAATAAAGAGCAGAATAGCTGTTGCAAAAGCTCTTCTCATTCCTTATTGTGATTCATTTCATTTTGAAATCCTCACTATCTGTCATGGACAGGAAAAATATATTCTTTTTAACTCAGTTCTGCCCCTCATCATAGATCATAGATAAAACCTCTACTAATTTTTTTTCTTTGATAAAGTATTGCTACTTAGAATGCCTTCTTATTAGGATATTCTTTTAATTAATATTTTTTACCTACCTGATAAATTTTAGCAATCTTTTTGAAGCAGCTTTTTTCTCAACTCAAAATTTTTCCTTTATTTTTTCTTACTGCTCATTTATGACTCGGTTTTAGTTTTTTCTTTTCTTAATAAAATTTTATATTTCTAGAAAAACTTGCTTCTTGGCACTGGAGGTCAAAATTTGGGCGCCCAACCTCAGTTCTCCCTTCCACAGTAGATGTTTCTGGCACATACTGCGAAATCCCACAAGATTGGCTCATGAAAAAAGTTGGTAAGTTGGTTTGCATTAAAGCAAAAAAAAAAAAAAACTTATGATCAGATTATTTTTACTTATTTTAAGCTTTACTCATTTTACCAATAAAATCTGGCTGACTTTTCAGAATTTTAAAAATAATATTTCTGAGGTGTGACATACATTAATTCCAAATGAGTATTTATTCTTCTTTAAAGTTTGTAACTAATTCAATGTGACTTTTTTTTTGCTTTATGGATGCTTTCACAAGATCCCTGTGACATCACATATACTCTACGCAAAATATAATGCCTAGTTAATCTTAGTACTTTGATTTGCTTTTGTCTGGTTTTTACTCCCACTTCACATCATCTGATGCTAGGATGTACAGCAGAAGTGGGCTCTGAAGTCTTAACCACCCATTTAGTGACATTTGATCAAAAGGATAAAAAGTTGCTAGTTCCTCATACAAAAAATGCTTGATACCAACAATAAGACACAGAAATCAAATACTTCTCCAACATGGCTAAATACTCAAACAAAGTGCCTAATCTAAATGGGTAAACTCCACAATGGGGTTTTCACACCCAACTGACTGAAAATGTGGTAGCTCTCTTTGTCCTCGCTTAATCTACCACTTATCTCAACCTGGTCCAATCTCTTGACTTGTCTCACTGATCCCAAAGAGCTGAAAAGGAGAAGGCATTTCAATCAATGATTCACTGTCACACTTAAAATCCTTAAAAATAACATAGCTACAATTGTACCTACTCACATAGACTAATACTCCCCTGGTTACTTATCCAGCTCTGTTTATTGTTCCCACTAGTTCACTCTTATTCACTGGCCAAAACTTTTGCACTAATGCACTGACTCTCAATGTACTGAATCATCTGTAAAATCTTCCTGGGGGAGAAGGAGATGCATAGGGGGCACGCTGGATTCTATTGAGTCCCCCACTCAGATCACTGCCCCCCCTCATCTGCTTGCTCACTCCAGGCAACCCTGAAAACAAGAAAGGGATTTGGCATTTAAATTAGTGAGGGGAGGCAAACTGCTACCTAAAACCTCTAACTACTACAGCCTGCTCAAGTTCAGACTTGAATCCCATTGAAAATGTTTTGAAGACACTCAGAGAAAGGTCTAAAATGGAGAATCCCCTAACAGTTCAAGAAGTGGGACATTCTTCAAGATAAATTGCAAGTGTCAACAATTGGTTTGTTCCTGTGGCAGGAGGTGTCAAAGCATCATCGAGAATAAAGGCTGTCACACTAAATACTAATTATAACTTGTAAAAATGATTTCCACTTATAATTTAATTGTTATATTCCAATAGAATTTATTTTTCTGCTGTTATTAGGATCATTGGTGACACTTCAATTTTTCTAGTAAATTACTTATCTGCCGATTACTTTCATTTTATTCATCCAAATTAACATAACCTTTACCCATCTGTACTTATTTTATACGGTAGGTTATCAAATACCAATTTTTGAAACCTTGGATTTTCTCAGGCAAAAGTTATGGAAGATATTGTGATAGAAATACAGGCATTCTGATATCTTTAGATGGTACTGTATGCAGATGACCTATCCACCTTATCCCGAGCTACCTCTGTATGCACAGCCTCCGAAACTTAAACTTGTAGGTCTACAACACTTTAAAAACTGATTCACATTAAATAGCCCTGACTCGTGAATCAAATTGCCATCATCATGCTCCATGGCCAACCTCTGCCTCTCAACCTTAACTCTATACTACAATGCATCACCCTTGAGTCACATATGACCTTCACTCAATGCACAAGCAACATTACTTCAAAGGCCTATCCAAACTAACACCCTCAGAACACACAAACACCAACATCAGCCAATACAAATAATACTAATATACTATCCAGACTGTTTATCATCACCACCCTAAATTATTCATTACAAAATAGCCCTCTGCATCACAACTGGCTTCATAAAAGCCACATCTCTGCACCTCAATGCTGAACCTGAAATTTCCCCCATCAAAGACCACATGATACGTACACAGTTCTTCAGCAAGCTGCTCTGCTCCTCAGATCCACTTTATGGTGTATGCACCCTCCTTTCCTATCCAATCTGCCTAATTATTAGCAAACCTTCCCTCAACCCCACTGAACCAGAACATCAATATGCATTAACTGCCGGGTTCTGTGTTATAGTCCGAACACTTTTGATTTTTTGACTCGCCCTAATGAATATAAAAATAGAATAACCTCCAGGAACCCCAAAACACTACCTACCTAATCCTATCTTGCCCTTCCTTTGTCAAAGACCATGTGCTGTGGCATCATTCCTCAGTGCTGCAGGGTTGGACTGAAGAGAATATAGGGGACACAAAGTAAGTAAAAAGTGAGTTATCAGGTGTACTGTTATTGATTTTTGTGTAGTGTTGTATAAGAGCATTTGCCTGTTTAGTGAAGTTGAATCCACAGTCTTTGTGTATGTCTTGTTCTCCATTGTTAGGGTTGGTAAATCTCCCAGTGGTTTTCCAGGCTTTCTTTCTATCTCTCTTCTGATATAAAGTGTTTAGGAAGGTTTTCCAGTGTCATTTTTACCATTGAATTAGTGCTATGTTTTTACTAGTTTTTGTGTTATTTGGAGGGTCCATGTTTGTCTTTTGTAGGTTGTCCCTGGTTTTTGTGAGCTGATTTTGGGATGGAAGTTTAGGTTGTAGTGTTTTATCTTTCCCCTAGGGAGGACTAATTACTTGAGGTAGAGTATGTTGGTGAATATGTGTAGGCTTTGTTTGTGTCTCTAAACTGGAGTGTTTGCTAAATATGGTTGGTGAAATTGTCCCAGTCAGCTGTAGTTAGTGACAATGCATGGTGTTGGTAGGGGTATGAGCTTCTGCCTTTCTCTCATGCCCAAAGGCATTCTCACATACCCTTCCTTACTTCACTGATCGCACAGCCTTGCATTATTCTCACTTTCTTCATATCTAGGCTAATTCTCTCCAGGTATCAAACACATCCCTCGGCATATTTTTGTTCTCACCCGGAGCACCTCAATCATATTCTTGCATTCCGTTTTTCTTCTTGGCCCAAGCCATGTTTATATATGCATCTCATTCTGCTGAAAGAGTGTGTTTGCCACACAAAAGTTTCTGCCAGCACAAACACATACTTTCCTCTCTCCATTTTTATTCCATATGCAACAGAAGCTCCAGTTATCCTATCTATGTTACGGTCCCCTATTCACCCATTGATATATCCTACAACCTTCAACTGATGTCTATTCCAAATTTTATTCATCACTCCTCTCAAATCACTCCAGATATTTTTTTCCTTTTCAGTTTCATTTTTGTTATTTCAGGGTCTCTGTACAGTTTCACTACTTTCTTCCATTTTAAAGGTTTCCTATGTCATAGAGTCATGCCATTTGGTTAGCAAGTCCCACTTCACCCATTATCTCTGTAAAACAGTATTGCTGTAGACCACCTAACAGGTTTCTTACTTATTTTTGTTTCTTTTGAACCCTACATGCAGTCCTGCTTGGCAGTTAGTTAGCAGACTCATTTATTTTGTGTCATGCCAAGTCATAGGTAGTGTTGCCGTTTCATTTCCCATGAATTCCACCTCTCATTTTTCTAATTTACTTTTCCTTTTAGAAGTTTTTCTTAGATGCCAAGCATGTTCCAACTGGTGGAGATAATCAAGAGTGTCCTTCAACTTCACTGATGTAAAAATATTTTGAAAGATAATGTAAAATCATTCTCCTTGATAGTTAAAGGTAACTTCTAACAACTTTTTTCTAAGTTTCATTCTACTGATCTTTCCTACATGCCCCCATATAAATTAAAATTGTGTCATATACCCTGTGTAAGAATTGTGCCTCACCCATATTTTGATACTCCTTTTCACTGGCTTTATAGGAAGATACTGCTTTAGACTTAATATTTCCTTAATCTTATTCATTCACTCATTGATGTCTTGGAATGAGGTCTCTTGTTTGCTTCTTTGAAATGCGTGCTTCAAACTAGTCACTATTTCGAAATTTCCATATAATCTGGCTTACCAGCAGATTCTAGTTTCTCTGGATGGTCGATATACAATTTTGGCAACAATGGCTTGAACCTTTGTGAAATAGTTTCCTTTATCAAATTATTATCCATCCTTTTCTTTGATACCCAATAGTAATTAATATGAGGGTCTATTATTACATAACATAAGTCCACTCCCTAACATATATTTCATGTGGCTTGGTTGTTTTTTTTCTTTCCTCAAGTGTTAGTCTTTCATTTGTACAATCAGCAATATGAATAAGAAGGCTCATTACAAATAATATTGCAGTTAAGACACTTAAAGAGAGAAAATGTTATAAATTTTTTGGGGATTTGAACTCAAGTTTTAACATGTACAAACTTAAATGCTTTCAGCAACTTTAAACAGATAATTGTCACTGAAGATTTAAGTTCTCTCAAAGAATTTGTGAATGCAGTCAAAATAAAATTAGAAGACAGTCAGTGGTGTCACATTTATTTGCACTGTATAATAAACAAACAAAATTATCAAAACAGTCAGCTAATAAACCCATTCAGCAGTGAAAGAAAAATTGCTTTTTCCATAACTGTTTGGTGTGGGAGTGAGTAGGAACTAGATTTATGGACTGTAATACTTTTTAGAAAATTCCAAAGCAGGGCAAATGAAGTCAGTTACTGCTGAAGATATTTTAGGATGCTCTGCATTGTGATGGCAAATAAAACATTGCACCTAATGAATGGTTTCATCAAGATGGTGTGACTTTACATACTTAATCTTTATCCATGATGTAGCTGAGGGATTTGTTTCATCGAGAATTAGCCCCTTTTCCTTCAGTGATGAGCAACCATATAATATTTCTTCCCCACTTAACACAATTTTCATTGATGTTTTACCTACAAGAAGGTTCAAATTCATACAGCAAGTACCCATATTCCTTGGGCTCTGAAGTCTTCCAATATCTCACCATTTAAGGTGAAGCATCTTCTTATAGCATTTCATCTTATTCCTATATTTTCATTTTTTTATTATATTATTCTCATTTTGGGTTCTTATTCATTTCCATGCCAAGAAACACTCAGACAAATAACTTATCTACACCAAACAACAAGAAAATTGGGAACAATACCTTCAAACACTCAACCACAAAACAAATGGCTCCAAACTCTGGTGAATATTAAAAAAAAAATTATATACATATCACATATCCAACCACCCCACGCATGAATCTCTCCTTATCAGAGGCACCAAAATTCCTAGCATACCTTAAAAATGCAACATGCTCATAACCCACTACTTCCAAAACAGCTGACTAACCACCAACCACAACAATAAGAAAACATTCAAAAACCTATCCAAATTATGCAGACACCCAACACATTTCATTCACCATCAAATCACTCACAAACCAAAGGCTGAGACCACATCTCAAACATTCATCTAAAATACCTTGGACCCACAGCCACATCTGCACTCAGAGATATATTCAACTACTCATGGTTATGTAACATCATCATCCCCCCCTCCCCTATCTGGAAACACATCATCTTCCTTGATCTTCCCCACCTCCTACAGACCTATCTCACTCCTCTCAACCATCTAAAAAACACTAGAAAGAATAACCTTCAACAGAATTAAACCTTTCATACCCCTTACACACCAACCATGGCTTCAGAGGAAAAAAATACGCTGCAACTATACTACTGATGGGAAGTCAAACAGTGAAGTGGTGGAGATGTATGGGGTTGAGGACCTTTCTGTTGAGTTGAGGCAAAGAAGATAGAGATGGTTTGGACAATTGAAAAGGACAGAGGGGTGTGTGATGGGTGAGGGGTTGAGGGATGATGGACAGTGAGAAGGCCAAGGAAAAAGTGGAGCAGGTGTGTGAGGGAGGATAAGGATATATTGGGAATAGAGGATTATATGGCACAAGATGTGAAGGATAGTCATCGCCTGTCCAACCCCATCATGGGCAAACATGGATGCTAAATGACAATGATGATGATGATTTTGACTTAGAATGTTTGGCCAATTTCAAAGCAGAAAATGCTAAAATAAGAAGCAATGCTTATTAACATTCTAGGTTGGAATACTGGACACCAATAACAATTTTACTTTAATTGCTGGTCCCCTTGCTCTCTTCTTGAAGGTGGGTGGTCCCTAGGAAGGCCACCATGTTCTCTGAGCAGGTCTGCTGGTCCCTAAGTGAGATGTTGTGAGGTTTGGGAAGTGTATGAGTTGGTGTGTGATGTTGTCTGGGCTTTGGTTGCATCTAGTGCATGTCGCTGTCAGGGCAAGGTTTATTCTGTTTCATTGTAGTATAGTGGAGTGACCTGACCTGAGTTGAGAAAGGATTACTCGGTGTGTTCTGTGCAGTGATTTCTCTGATTGTTTTTTAAGGAGTGTGTGTGTGGGGGGGGGCTCATTTAGGATGTTGTTTGGTGGTAGTGTATATAGGTATCTTTAGGTGAGGGTATTTTGGATGTTTTTGATTAAATTGGGGTTTGGTGGTGGAGGAGGGAAGTTATTGTAGGGGTGTTGGAAGTAGTCTACATCAGATTTTTTCTTGTGTTCAGGTAGGTCAATGCTCTACTAAATTTTATAAATGGGTCCCTTCAACTTATCCAAAATCTGTTCATGGTAAACAGAAAATCCACCTTCCTCTCTTTTTTCCTATTGATTACCAATCAAACTTCAAACTCCACCCATGCACCTTGTTCCATAGCCAACTTTTGCCACTCATATGTAGCACAACACTACTGGGTGTGATCCTAGATCCATGTGTGACTGCTCAAAATACACAAAACATTACTTCAAAGGCCTTATCTAAATTCAACACCCTCAGAACCCACAATCACCAACTTCAGACAACAGAAAAGAAATTGGTAAGAGTTTTACCCATGATTTGCATTCATAGCTTTGTAGGGAAAGTTAAAATTTCTTGGTTCTTTGTGGATCAATTTTGATTAAACTTTTCCAGCTGGTCTGCACAATATTGAAACACTAATATATTTACATTCTGCTGTTTTACCTTCTTCAATTTTTACTTCTGATTCATCTTTTTTGGGGTGAACCATGCTAATAGCATCTAACCTCTTTAAGAACAATTGTATGTCACAGAGGCCTCAACAATGAAGAAAAGCCTTTCATCATCAAGGAAAGTGATGAAGGCAGCTTTGTTCGGGTTATTGGAGAGAAATTACTTCTCCATGTAGATATGGTTAGTCGATTTCTCAAGGAACCTTTGTGAAGGAAGAAGCGATCCAATTGTAGTAAAATGCCTACCGTTCTCATACACCTCAATTTCTTGTTCTTTTCTCTCTCTCTCTCCGAAGAGGGATTTTAATATATATGTCCGCTTGGCCCCCTGGGTGGTGTTACGTTTTAATTTCTCTACAAGCAGTGGCTTTTTTAATCTTTCTCCTATTCACAAGATTTCTTTTTGCTGGGTGCCCTGTCATGTGGGCATCCCAGGTAATGAAAGGGCGGATGCTGCGGCCAAGGAGGTGGCATCATTGGGGATCCCCCCATCAGCCCCAGTCCCACTTTGTGATGTCTATCCTCACACATCACACCAAGCTCTATTCCATAAACCTTCAGTCCTCCCATGGCCACGTACCATGCGACCACATAGACTGGAGGTTATTTTGTGCCGACTGAGAATAGGCCATTGCAGCCTCACTCATGGGCACTTGATGAATGGGCAGCCCCCACTTTTGTGCATCCTGTGCAGGGTGTAGCGGTCCATCCTTCATATCTTTGCCGAGTGTCCACTTTTTAGAAATTTTGGGAGGAGGGTCTTTCCTTTCATTACTGGGCAGATGGCCCCCCCAACAGGTTCTGCAGGGCATCTTGTCTGAGACTCATGTCTCTTTTAGTGTGAATAGAATTTTTAAATTTTTAAAAGAATCTAATCTTTTAGCCAAAATTTAATATACTGTTTCATGATTTTATATTCTCTGTTCTTGCATCTATTGTTGATCTATCTATAGTCTATGTTTTTATCCTTTGTGAGTTCTCAATAGTTTATTTTTGATATCCTTTTACACCCTTTGATGGTTTTAAATTCCTGTACTTCCATTCTATCGATTCTAATTTCATAGCTATATTTTTGTATATTCTCTAGATGTCTATATTTTTATTGAGAATTTTCATGCAAATTACCTGTCCTTGAATTTGGCTGTGGGCTAGTCCATTTGGGCTTTGCAGCATTTATTTTCAGCACTATTCAATCATTCATACAACTGCTTGCACATAAACTACTTTAATATACCACCTCCACACTGAAACAAAAATTCTCCCCACTCAAGACTACTTAAACATGATAGGCATACAATTCTTCAGCAAACTACATACCTACATCTACCCACATACCCCCACCACTCACTACACCAAATTATTAGCTAACCCTCCCCCAACCCTACCAAATAAACACTTTCAAATGTTTGGGTATGTGTGTGACGTAGGCTTCTTTTTAGTGTATTGGTTTGTAAGTTTGTTCATTTCTTTTTATATTCCTGTTATTTTTTAATGTTTTTACTCATGTTTTTGTTATTTGTTTGAATAGTTTTTATTAATTTTTTTGGTTTTATTTTTAGTTAAAAATCTTTTAGAAATGCATTTACTTACATTATGCGGTAGGTAAAGTTTTGCTGCAATGAGCAAGAATTTGTGGAACTGCTCTTTTATGCTTGGGTATTTCGGAAAGTGACTGCCCTCTATTTTGTGTATAATTCATATATATTTGTGCTTTAAAACAAGTTGTTTTTTATTTAGACTTTTTTTTCTTGAGCAAATTCTAAAAAAGTGCTTTTTTTATTTTAGTTTTTTGTTTGGTTATTGGAATCACATCATATTGTATTATATATCATTTTGAAGGGAATTTTGGTGTGTGTGTGTAGAAATTGCTGCTCTGTTTATGCCTTTTTTTTTGTTTTATTTGAGTGTTGTTCAAAGGATAGTAATTCATTATTTTCTAGAAGCCATGTCATATCAAGGAAAAATCAAAAAAAGAATAGTAAATTTAACAGTAACAGAAACTAGAATTGATCAAAAAGTTAGAAAGTGGTGCATCTGAGAAGCTTGTGTGTGATGAATATGAAGTAAAAGAACAAATGATTTTAGATACAAGTATACATAAAGCAAAACCTAAACTTATTGAATATGCTCTGAAATACTGTGTTAATGGATATTGTTCTTGATTAAAAGTAGTGTACAGAACTTTATTATTCCTCTTTACCTTTGGTAATATAATTGTTGATATTAGCCACTACATACACATTAGTATCAGAAACTTTGAAAATTCAGCAATATCAGACCAAGCATTTTCCCTTTTTGTCCATTGAATCAAGGTATGAGTGTACACACTCACTTTACCCATATAACACTTCAAAATCAGCCATGAAATGCACTACTTTAAAGCACATCCCCTCCCCATCTGGTATTTACCAATCCAAAGCCAGAGTTTCCCTGGCTGCCTGCAGTCGGAACACTACCCTTACCTATATAAATAAGAGTAGACCCTGACCACCCTTGCTGCAACCTGAAAACTACTACTCTCATCCTATTCTGTCCCCCTCCCCCTTGACTACCTCAGAACCACTTTCAAAGTTACCTCTTTAGAAGACCTCTGGTTAAGACTATGTGCAGTGGTATCCTTCTTGAGCATTGCCAGGTTCAACTGAAATGAACCCAGGGTGCAACAGTCCTTTCATTGCTTAAACCCAAATGATGGCAAAAGAGGCAATGAACTACTGATAAAATAGTCACTAATTTTCTACCCCCTTTTCCATATTTAGCTGAAAAAGCTGTCGCACCACCATCATTATCGGATCTTCGAGAGAGTAAGTAACACTTTTCCTCAGTCTTAAACTTATATATGGCATTATTTGTTACAGATTCTTTGCATATCGTTGGGTAAAAGGTTTGGGTGCTTGGTGCTCTGTGTTGGTTTTATATGTATTGAGTCTATATACATTGGCTTCATTATTACCTTTTATCAGGGTTGGAAAAAAATCAGATTTTTTTAATTAAAATAAAAAAATCAATTTTTTTTTATTAAAATTGGCTTTTTTTTATTAAAATCAGATTGTTTTGATTAAAATCATTAACATTAATTATTATTATATTAATAATAATTCTTAGCAATATTTTCTTTAATTTCTAGGACTTAATTTTGATTTATAAGTTCTAATTTCAGTAGCTGAAAGTTTCTCATTTAACTTGTTTATGACAGTGCCAGCAACAGTTATATGAATTAATAATTTTATTTTAATCAAAGATTATTTGGGAGATAACAGTGTTAGTACCTGGTAACTTACATATTTTAATCAGAATAGAAGTATCAGACTCTTAATCACTCTTTTACTTAATCATGTATCATGGTTGGCAATTATTTAATAATTGATTTTTTTCTATAAAAAATCATTTTTATTTTTTAATCTACTTTTCTTTTTTTCTATCTTTTTTCATTTAGAAGTAAACAAACTAAAAGATATATGATTTGAAGATTTAGAAAAACTTATGGATGTCATTGGCACTAATTCATTCATTTTGATTTTTTATACAACTTTCAGTCTGAACTGTAATACATTATGTATCCAGTGGCTGATATTGCTTTTAAGGTATAATGCATGTAGAAAAAATTACCCCCAAAAAATACAAAAATTAAAAAATCATATAAATAAAAAAAATAGAAACAAAAAAATAGTAATTTTTTATCTATTTGATTTTTTTCAAATCCAAAAAATTGCCAACCTTGCCATATACACATAATTTCTGTATATTTGAATTTAAAAGAAACATTTAATCGATGATTTTTTTGTCTGATTATAATCGATTAAGATAATTTATCTTCATGTTCACTCCAGTTGCTGTATTCAATGCTCTTCCCTTTGTTGGGTTTGGCTTCCTTGACAATGTTATCATGATTGTGGCCGTAAGTAGACTCTTAGTTTTTCACCATTCTTGAGGTATCTTAAAGCTCATGACTTAGAGCATATTATTCCAAGTAGTGTGTTAGAGAGCTATTGTGTAACTCAAGTTTGTCTAGGTACTTTTAACCTACCTCTCTCTTTTCATTTCTTGCAGTGGAGGGCCTCTTTAAAAGTTTGTATCAACTGAGTTCTTTAATAGTTATCAAGTATTGCAAATATCACCTTTTTGTATTATGAACTTTGAATAAAGCATTTTTCTATAAAGTTGTGGTATCCAATTTTTCTTGGTGTAAGCTTCATAGATATTAATATCTGTTCGCAAAGTTTCTTAGTGAAGTCTCTTGGAAAATTAACTGGTTCTTATGGTTATAATTTGTATATTTTATCTTTACATAAAGTTTATTTAAAGTAAATATAAATTAACTGTCTACTTTTTATAAAGCAAGGAATTTTCATTTTGGTATATTAGAATGCTAATGTCTTTGTATTATTTTGAGCTAGTACACTAGTCTTGATACTAGTTCTCAAATCACAAAGCATGAGCACTGAGCCCTAAGGCATTAGATACCCAATATCTGACACTGTATTCACATTACCATCCTCCACATCCTATGGCAACCACTGTTAAGTTGACCTGAATCACGACTCCATTCAGCAACTAACCACATTTAATGTGGCTTAATTTTGCTTATTTAAGATAGAGGAAGCGAAAATGTGTTGAAGATATATGGCTGAAGATCCTCCTTATGTGGATATTGGGTCTGGAAAGGCACAATCCTCCAGCTATCAGTTGCAGCATGGTATAGTGGTACTAACTTTTTTTAAGAAGTGAAATGGAGCCTCTTGGATTCCTAGTGAGCATTTGTGAGGAAATTATATCACTTACTTCTGAATATTTGGGAAATTTGATAAATTATAGTGTAATTGTTCTTCATTTTCCATCATTCTCATTTTTGTAATTTTCTTTTGAAGGGTGACTACATTGATATAACCATTGGTACTTATCTGGGTATAAGTACCATGGCTGCTGCTGCTTTAGGAAACACCATTAGTGACCTAGCAGGCATAGGATCTGCTTGGTATGTCGAATTCTTGTCATCCAAGGTGGGTGTGCGACATCCAGATTTGACGAAAGAGCAGCAAGAAATGTCTTCTACAAGATGGTGTGCCAATATTGTAAGTGTTTATTGTTCACTTTTATATTTAGTAGACCAGACATTGGGATGAGATTATTTTTTTTATATAGATAGAATTTTCCTGCAAAATTAAAAAAAAAAAAGCTGAAATGATTAAAAGTTATATTCAGGTCAAAGTAGCTGCCTCATAAGGAGCTTCCAAGTTCTTAGGATTGAGTGCATGCACTGAACATATTCCTTGTGTTATAGTAAGCTTTCCTACCCCAAGCATATATGGTTAAATGCAGCATTAGAGTTGAGTAGAGTCATCAATGACAGCCTCAGAAGCTAACATGCACATGTCACCGTGGCAAAACAGATTAAAGCACCTCCCCCTGCAACTTGTAACACTGCACATCTCATCCGATCCTGTCCCCCTCTTGACCATCTCAGAAATAGTTTCAATATAACTTCTGGAGACCATATGCTGTGGCAGCCATCCCAACCACTGCTGGGTTTGATTGGGGTGACAAAGTAAGTCAAACATCATGAATGAACCATGAGTTCCATAGTGATCCTAACTCTTCCCACACATTCTATCCACCCCATCTACAACATCTCCCATATGACCCAAAACATGTCACTTTACCAACTATCAGATGACATCACAATACTCACCCAACACACAAACTACAAACTACAAATACATAGCTGTAGCTGTACAGAGATATATTAGTAAACTTGAACTCTGCAACCAAACTTGATAATTGTCTCTTCTCACAATATTGTCACTCCATTTACATCTTTCATCAAGGAGTACAACCTTCACCACCACATTAAATTAAATACTCCAATTCCCATAAAAACTCAATGGTCCTTGGTATCAATCCAGGCACGGGGTTAGGATTCAGACAACAGAAACACAAAAATATACTTATAATGCGTTATGTGCGAAGGGGAATTTTTCAACTATTTCTGCCTTGAGAGGGTTTTCAAATTGCCATATCATCAGTTTCAGTTGGACTATTGACATGGGAGTTTGTTGTGCTCTTTAGTAAGAATAATTCACATGTTTTTTTTGCAAAAAATAAGTGTATCATATGTGGCTCATGTCACAACACCATAATTTATTATGATTACACAGCGAAGTGTGCCTTATGTGGTACACGATTGTGTGTGCCATATTGAGCTCATTTTGCTGTGAAATAAAAAATTGAATCATGAAAATTGGCAACTATATATTGATATATGTTCCTTTCTTTAGTCATTCAGAATCAGTTGTTTTGCAGCTTGCAGGAGGTTTAGTGAATAACGGTGTAACAATCTATGCAGATAATTTTTAGTTGCACTCGACTCTATATCTCACTATGTCAGTCGGTCGGTCCCCACTTAGCTTTTTTTTGCTTTAGTCATAACATTGAAAATATTTGGCTGATCTAATGGAATTTGAAACCCTTATGTTGTTTTACATTTTCTTTTGATTGATATAATTGCCAAAGTCCTCCCAAGGTTAGCCCAGGAATTATTTTGTTTTGGCAATAACATCATACCTACTCGGCCAATTCTAAAGAAATTTGAATCCTTTATGTTGTTTTACATTCTCTTTCTAATGATATAATTGCCAAGGTTCTCCCTAGGTTAGCCCTGAAATTATTTTGTTTTGGCAATATCATAACTATTCGGCTGATTCTTACGAAATTTGAAACCCTTATTTTGTTTTATATTCTCTTTTGAATGATATAATTGCCAAGTTCCTCTCAAAGATAACCTGGGAATTACTTTGTTTTGGTAATAACATCATAAATATTCAGCCAAATCTAACAAATTTGAACCCCTTATGTTGTTTTACATTTTTCTTTTGAATGATATAATTGCCAAGGTCCTCCCAAGGTTCATTCAGGAATTATTTTGTTTTGGCTACAACATTGTGGTGGAGCGAATGTGAGTGTATGTGAAGGGCCATTCTCCCACCCCTTTTCCAATATCTTCTCCCTCCCTCTGTAAGAATGTGTGTGTGAATAGAGAGATGTTTTTGCACTGCCACTCTATTAAATTTCAATAGATAATTAGTACTGCCTTTTGTAAAGGGTGGCTGGGATTGAAAGTTTGCAGTAACTTAATCAAATCTATTGTAAGTCCCGCTGGGACAGAAAGGGCTTTCTTTTATATAGCCTCAATACGTGACCGGATCGCAATATAATAATTATTGTATGAGCCTCGGAGGCCAAGGCCTTTAAAAGTCGTCTGCAATAATTGTGAATACTCAAGTGGCAGCCGGCAGGACTTCCCCCCGAGGGTACCACATGAGGCCTTTTTTTTTTGTTTGGATCCAGTGTGCTTATTAGGCTTCATTTGTATCGTTTGTTTAGTTGTATATATATTTCGTTTGGTGATAGGATTGTTTTTTTTTTGAGGGGGACTACATATATATATAAACCACGAGCTCTCAGATATATTTACCCCATATTTTTGGTAAATAAAGGAGTGTATATACAATCCGTTTCATTTCTCCCTCTATTTCTCACGTCTGAATTAGTGTAGGAAGCGGGTTGGATAGATTGGGGTTAGAGCGTAGATTTGTGGCCTGCTATATTTGGTGGCCGAACAGGGACATGAGATCTCAAAACTGGGAGCAATGTTAGGATTGGAATGCAGTCCATCATCAGATTGCCTGTAATTGATTATTTTTTCCTTTCTTCTGTCCTTTATACTAACCTGGGAGGATGGCTTCTGTGGAACAGGGCCTCCTTAATGAAATTGTGAGACTGAGGCTGGAGTTGAGACAGAAAAAAGAAGAATGTACGATGTTGAGGAGCGTGATTGAGGGATTGAAGAGTGATATGATGAGTATGGATGAGAAGACAGACAGGATGAAAGACAAAGGCAGGTTGACCAAAGGATGTAGGACCTCTATGACAAGATGAAGGGGTCAGGACCCTCGACCTTGGCCCCTGCTCCAACCGAAGGGGATAAGACTGATGGGAGTGTGTGCGAGTCTAGAGAGGACAGGATGATTGTGAGTGATAGGAAGGATGGAATGAAGACTGGGTCAAAGGGGAAAGATCGGAAGGTGAGAAGAAAGAGTGTGGACTCGTTGTACTCGGATGAAGGAGAGAGTGATGGTATGATTGGCATGAGTGAGAGTGAAGTGAATGTGGGGAAAGGAATTTTGATTAGGAAGTCCCGAAAGTTGATAGGTTTAAATTGCATGGTAGTAAGAGTGCGAGAGTGTTCTTCAGGGAGTTTGAACGCTATTGCAAGCTAAAATACCTGGAGAATAAGGGATACTGGATGAATGTTTTAGGAGTGTTTGGATGGAAAAATATTAGAATTCTTCCAACTGATAACGAGTGTGGGGCAACCGAGGTATGAGGTGGACTGCTTGGGCAGTTGAAACAAATGAAAGAGAGTGTGAAGTATAAAAGCGTGAATGAATTTGAGAAGGCTTGCATTGAGAAGAGTGAAAGTGTGAACATGTATGCACATAGGCTTGAGAGAATGGCGAGAAAGAGGTATGGTGATGATGGTGTGAATGAATGTAAGCAATTGATGAGAAAGTTCCTTGATATGGTCATGCAAAAGATAAGTGATTAGCTGAATGGGAAGATAAAGGAGAGGATGAGACTGACAGGTGAACAGTTGGTGTGGGAGGATGTGTTGGAGCTTCTGGAAGATGGGCGATTTGATGAGGAGAGTGATTTGGATGAGGATGGATGGTATAGTGTGAATTTGGGGGTAAGAAGCCCAGGAGCTTTCCTCCACCATAGCAGTTTGTCAGCTATTGGGATGCCCTGTGGGCTGTGCCAGCTGGGGTGATGTTGAGTTTTCTGGGCTGGCAGACTGGATGAGCGAATGTAGGTTGGACAAATGGAAGGGGAGAGATGACTAGTAAGCACGTAAATGGGTATATGAGGAAGCAACCGAAGTGTGTCCCAGCCAATGAGAGTAACAAGGAAAAGAAGTACCCTAGGAGACCTTACGGTCCATTCAAGGAGGGTACCTTTGGACTAGCAATCGAGCGGGCACATGGCTGCTCAATTGTTTTGCGTCCCTAAACGGCCACTTTTCAAGACTGTATAGTCTTGACTTGAACTGGTCAACAGATTCACTGTTGACAACTTCCACTGGAAGTGCGTTCCACATACCGCAGATACTGTAAGGGAAAAAATTTCCACACAGATTGCGGTTGTAACGCTTCAATTCAAGTTTGAAGCCGTGATTGCGCGTTCTTATTCTCACTCAGTGTGAAAATATCCCGGTAGTCAACATTGTCGAACCCTCGAAGTATTTTGAAAACTTCGATGAGCTGACCACGCAGTCTACGGGTTTCCAGCGAGAACAGATTTAATTCCTTTAGTCTATCCTCATAACTTTTATGTCGGATAGAGGGAATCAGTTTGGTTGCCCTAGCTTGTACGCGTTCCAACCTTGCGATGTCCTTTCGAAACGAAGGACTCCAAAATTATACGGCATACTCCAGGTGCGGCCGAATGAGGGAGTTGTACAGACAAAGTACTATCTCCTTGTTACGGTATCCAAACTGGCACTCTATGTAGCCTAACATCCTTTGGGCTTTCTTCTCTGCCTCAATGCACTTTCGAGAACTTGAGGTCGCTAGTGATAGTAACACCCAAGTCCTTCTCAGTGTCACTCGATTCAAGAGCAGTGCCCTTAAGGATATAATGAGATTGTGGGTTTCTGTGGCTGATATGCATTACTTTGCATTTGTTCACGTTAAAAGGCATTTGCCACGTGTCCGACCACTTCCCAATCTTCCCAAGATCTTCCTGCAGGCGGGCAGTATTTCCATCCTTTGCAACGTTCATACCAAGCTTGGTATCGTCGGCAAATTTGGAAATCTTAGCAACCATGTCACCGTCCATGTCGTTGACGTAGATGATGAATAGTAGTGGTCTTAGGACAGAACCTTGAGGCACCCCGCTAGTAACGGGCACCCACTCAGAAGCCTGTCCATTCACCACCACCCGTTGCCGTCTGCCACTTAGCCAGTTCTCGATCCAACCGGCTACTTTTCCGTCTATGCCCAGCGCTCGCACTTTCCGGAGAAGGCGGCGGTGTGGTACCTTATCAAAGGCTTTCTGAAAGTCTAAGTAAACCACATCCACCGCCTTCTCCCGATCGTGCTCACTGAACATGAAGTGGAAGAATTCCACAAGGTTCGTCAGGCATGACCGTTGCCTTCGAAAGCCGTGCTGGGAACTCCTCAGTAGCAGGTTTAACTCTAAATACGACGTTATTTTGTCCACCATGATGCTTTCCATGAGTTTACCGACTATTGAAGTCAGACTGATAGGTCGGTAGTTTGACGGATGGCTGGGGTCTCCTTTCTTGAAGATCAGAGTCACCTCCGCCTCACGCCAGTCTCTAGGAACACATCCGATCCGGATTGACATGTTAAAGATAGCGCACAGATGTTGTGATACTTCATCACACACTTCCTTCAACACCTTGGGTAGAAACCCGTCCGGTCCAGGGGACTTATTCGTCTTTAGGTCAGCGATCTTTTTCTTTATTTCTCCTTCGGTGAAGTCCATTGCCACAAGCTTTTCCCCCGAGTAGGAATCCGTGGGCTGGGGGATGGGACCACAACCTTTAGTAAACACTGAGGAGAAGTAGTCATTGAGAAGGTTAGCATTTTCTGCATCTGACTGAGTTAATGCACCCTCCTCGTCCACTAAGGACCCAATCCTACGATGGATTGGTTTACGGCTGCTTACATATCCAAAGAACTCCTTGGGATTCTCCTTGCAGAGTCTCGCCACTCGGAGTTCCTCAGTACGCTTAGCCGCCCTTATGCTGGACTTCACTCTCCTGGCTAGCCTCCGGTACTCGTCAAAAGCACCCGAGATCTTCGATCGCCGGTATGCATTTCTCCTCTCCCTAAGCAGTTGGCCGATTTCTCGATTAAATCACTTTGGTTGAACAAAAGACCGACGAAGGCATTTCAGAGGGATGCAACTTGATTGAAGACTCATGAATTTATTTTTGAAATGGTTCCACGAATCCTCAACCTTTTCGCATACCACTAGCCTTACATCAGTCAGCCCAGCACCAAGGCTTGCAAAGTCTGCTCTTCTCAAGTCAAGTTTCCTTGATTGACTGGAAACAGACCTTACCTTCGGGATCTTGACGCTATATCTAACTAGCTGGTGATCACTGCCACCGAGCTCTTCGCCTACAGAGACATCCTCAACGATATCATCCTCAGAGGTGAAGACCAAGTCGAGGATATTGTCTCCTCTCGTCGGTTCTCTGACCCATTGAGTGAGGAACTCGTTGTTGGCGAACTCCAGGAGTAGCGCGCTCTCGCCACAGGCTGCTCTGGTTTCCCAGTCAACTTGTCTGTTGAAGTCGCCCATAACGATGCACACTCTGCCTTGAACAAGCTCACCCAGCAGCTCGTACAGTTCCCTGTCCTTAACGGGTTGGGAAGGGGGTCTGTAAAGCACCAGGGTCCTGGAAGGAAGGGGCATATGTTGGTGGAATGTAGGTGGATGTCTGGGGCATGTTTTGGGTGTGGTAAGAAGGGGCCTATGATAAAGGATTGCCAGGAAAGTGTGAAAGTGTTTCAAATGTAAAGAAATAGGCCATTTGAAGAGAGACTGTCCAAAGTTGAATGGTGGAGCGACTGCTGGGGGAAGTATGGAGTATGCTTGTGGTAATCACAGAAAGGCTGGTCATTATGCGAGGATGTGTCATGACCAGAGGAATGTATGTAGCTATTGTGCGATGGAAGGACATTTAAGTGAAAAGTGTTGGATTAGACTGAGAGCGCAAGGTGTGAATGGAAAGTCTGAAGCGGGAAACTAAATTGTAAGAGGGTACCTGGTGAAGTATCCTCTGGGTGGATGAGTGTGAGTAATGTGTTGATAGTAAGTCTGTGTCTAGTGTGAAAATGCTGTCTGGTAGGAAGTATGAGTGTCTGAGTCTGAAGGTGGAATTGAACGGGATTGAGTGTTTGGCTTTGATAGATTCCAGGTACAAGGTGAGCTTGGTATATAAGGGATGTTTATGACAAGCTGAGTGATACAGCCCTCCTGTCTGAGTGTAAAAGTAGTTTGGTAGGGATTGGTAGTATGAGAGTACCTGTGATTGGAATGATAAGGTCAGCTGTTTGAATGCATGGTATGTTGATGAATGAGTGTGAATTATCTGTGATTGATAAGATGAGTAGTGAGTATGGTATGATTTTGGGGTATGATTTTATGAAAGTGAACCGTATGGTTATGCATCCTGCGAGTGATCATATTGAGAGAAAGATTGGTAAAAATGGAATGGAGTGTATAAGTTGTATGTAGGGAAAGATGGTAGTGTTTTGAGGAGTGCGTTTACCAGTATTGGGGTGACTGCTATGGAGAGTGTAAGGCTTGTGAAGGGTGAAAGGGTGTCTGTTAGAGTGAGTTGGAGTAAGGATTCAAATTTAAATGTGGGTGAGAACACTTTGATATTGGATGGAAAGGATGCATGTTATAAGGTAAGGCGTGTTGCTTGTGTGTTTGATGGCTTGATAAGAATGAATGATCCTTTTGTATGTGTGCAGGTGGACCCCAGGGTGAAAGGGCAGGTGAGGGGGTTTCCAAGTTGGAGATGTACTGGGTCACCTCTCCACTGTCAGTGAGGTGGGTATCCATGATAGCACGGATGTTAGGGTAAATGTTGTGAATGAAAAGACGTGTGAATAGACGTATAATGAAGTGGAAAGGATGGTGAAATTGGATATATCTTTGTCTGAGTATGAAAGGGAGGATGTTTATTGAATGCTATTTGAGCGAAAGGGGGTCCTCAGTAAGGGTGATCTGGATTTTGGGGTAGCAAACCTCCCAGAATTTAAGATTATCCTGAAGGAGGGCACCCCAATCTATCAGTGGCCAAGACATTTCCCGCATCCGTTTACTGATGAGATTGAGGAGCAGTGTGTGGAATTAGAACGATTGGTGGTGATTAAAGAAAGTGAGAGTGCATGGAATAGTCCGATTGTGCCTGTACATAATCCAGATGGAAGATTGCGTCTGTGTGTGGATTATCGAAAGGTGAATGAAAGGACCTTGAAAGAAAGGTTTCCGATGTGTGTGGTATCTGAGTGTGTGTATAGTATGCATGGGATTAAGTGGTTTACAAAGCTGGATCTGGTACAGGGTATTACCAGATGCCCATTGCTGAGGAGAGCCAGCCAGTGACTGCCTTTTCTTGTATGAAAAGGCATTATCAGTTCTGGAACCTCAGCTTTGGGTTGTCTAATGCTCCCGGTGCCTTCCAGTGAGCAATGAATGTTGTGTTGAGCAAGTTTGTGAGTAAGAATGTGATTGTGTTTATAGATGATATTTTGATTATGACAGAGTTTTGAAGAGCATATAAGATTGTTGAATGATTTGTTGAGAACATTGAAGAGTGTTGGTGTGAAGGTGAAAGTAGCGAAGTGTGAATGGTTTGTGAAAGAAGTGGAGTTCTTTGGGCATATGGTGAGTGGGAATGGGTTGTGAAAGTCACCAAACTATGTGGAGAAGGTGCGAATGTTTCCGAAACTGGTGACTGTGAAGCAGCTGAAGTTGTTTCTGGGTTTGATTGAGTTTCAGCGAAAGTTTATACATGATTGTTCGGGTGTGAGTAAGCCTCTGCCTGTTTAGATGGGCAAGAAAGGTAGTATGATTGTCAGGTGGACTGATAAGATGAATGAAGCATATGAGAGACTTAAAGATTCAGGCAGCGGCTGAAGATGTTGAATTGGCATACCTGGACTATATGTGAATGCTAAGAGGCTTGAATTGTATATTGATGCGAGTGGGTACTGTATGGGAGGTTTTCTCATGTAAGAGCAATGTTTGAATGGAGAGAATGTCAGGCAAATAATTGGGTATGTTTCCAAGGCTATGAATGTGGCAGAGTGAAAGTATTCAACTGTGGAGCGAGGGTTGGCTGCGATAAGGTATTGTTTGAAAGTGTTGCGTCCGTTTTTGTATGGTGTGAGGTTCATGATTCAAACAGATCACCAACCTCTTGTGTATTTGCAACATATGAAATGGGCTGATAGTAGGATTGCGAGAACTTTGGAAGATTTTAGTGATTTTGGCTGTGATTGAGTATGTGCCTGGTGAATGGAATCGAGTGGCTGATTTTGATGTCAATGTATCTTGGTACGAATGAGGAAATTGTGACTGGAGTGAGTGATCCTGGATATTTGCTGAAAGGGATTATGAATGGAAGAGAGATATGGGTGGTGGTGATTCCTTGTTTGGGAGTGTATGGAATGGTTTGCAAGATTTGAAGAGTGATGGAGTAGATGTGAGAGTGCCCGATAGTGTGGATGACTTAAGGAAGGAGGTAATGAGTGAAGTATGTAGGAAGCCTGAAAGTATTGGTATGGCAAGGGTGTGGAACTTTGTGAAAGAATTGAGAGCTATGTGTATGCCAGGGGTCCCGCCGTTTCAGGAAGTGTTGCTTGTAGTGAGTCATTTGTATGGAGTAGTTGTTTATGTGCACTTGGGTGGTGAGAGGCCGATTGTGTACAAAGATGAGAAAGTAAGGGTTTGAATGCTAATGTGGTGCATCTGCAGTGTTCGAGCTGTGTGCATTACAATTGGGTGATTGAAAAGTGATTGTATATGAAGGAGAAGAATGATTGTCTGGATGAAGATGAGTGTGTGGTGAGTGATGATGGTGTGGATGTCAGTGCTGATGTTTGTGTGGTTGTTCCTTCAGTGTATTGCGAACATGGAGGACTTGATATGATGGAAGCGAGAGTGAAAGTTGGTGAAAGGTTCTTCTGTGGTTTGATTGATACTGGAGTGTGTGTTGTTAGTGAATGAGAGGATTCTGACTAAGTATGATGAGTTTAGATGTGAATGGAAGCCTGTGAAATTATGAATAAGTGGATTGGGGAATGGAATGATAGTGGCATGGGAACAGGTTAGTCTGATAGTGAGTTTGGGCAGTGGTGTGAATGTGAAGCATGACTTTGTGATTCTGAAAGATGAGCAAATGCCATGTTATTTCTTGCTTGGTGTGGACTTTATGAGATTGAATAATTTGTCTTTGGCTGCTGTTATGAAAGGTGAACATGAGGTGATGAGGTTGAATAAGTGTGCGAAGAATGTTGTCAAGTTTTGCGGTATGATCGAATTGGTCATGGATGATGAGAATGAGATTTTAAGTGATGATGATATTCTAGAGATGCAAGAGATGTGTCCTTTTGTCAGTGAGTTGAAGAGGTGTGTGATGATGCATGTTTATTTGAATTAATGGCCTGAGTGTTTGAGTGATTTTAAAAGGTATGCTAAGGATTTTGTTGTTTGTATGGATGTTGTATATTTTGTGAGGCATATGAAGGATGGGGATGATATGTATGTACCTGTGATGTCCTTGGTTGGTATGATTGTGCTGGTGAAAGTTGTGCATGATAATTATGGGCATATGGGTAAGTTTAAGTTGTGAGAGTGTATGAAGGAGTATGTTTCATCCGTTTCTGAGGACTGTTGTGAATGATGTTGTGACTACGTGTGAAAGGTGTCAGAAGCAAAAGTTACAAGGTGTGCAAGTGAAACTGCCTATGTTGAAAGTTGATGTGAAAGAACAGTTTGAGTTGGTAGTAATTGATTGTGTGTCTTTACTGCGTATAAGTGCTGGGAATGTTGGTATGGTTGTGATGGTTGATCATAAAAGCAAGTTTTTGTTGAGACAGTGCATAGTGGTTTCGTTCATTTGAAATTGGTGCAAAAGTATTGAAGGTAAAAGAAGTAAAAAGTAGGTTGAATGTGTCAAAGATGAGGGAAAAGTTTGAAGGACCATATAGAGTTGTGAGAGTCTGGGAGAATAGTGTGATGTATGTTATGGAGAGTTTGAATGAAGGTGTGACTGAGAGAGTGCGGGGTCATCAGAGTCAGTTGAAGAGTTGGAGAGAACCTCCTGACTACCTGGTGAGCTATCTGGTGTATGAACTGTGCAGAGAAAGAGATAAGGTGCATGATGATAAGATGGAGTGTGATAGTATGGATCTGTCTGGGAAAGAGCTTGTCTTGGTCTCGAGGAGTATAAAGCAGATAAAGAGAGTAAAAGGAAGAATGCAAGTATGAATGAAAGTAAGTCTGAGTGGAGTCTTTCTGGTATGGGGCAGCTTGGGAGAGAGATTGAGTGTTTGCATAAGCAGGTGAGTGATTTGGCTGATGTAAGTAAACAAGCGAGTGAGCTGCCTGTGGCTGATTTTTCTGGTTTTCGGAACAGTATGAATGATAGTGTGTTTGGGCAAAATGAACTTAGTGTGGCTGATTTTTCTGTTTTTGTGAATGGTAAGGGTAGAGGTGAGTTCGATGTGGAGAATGAGGAAGTGACTGATTTTTCTAGCTTCTGGTGGGAACCAGTTGAAGGGGTTCCTGGTGTAGCTGCTGAGAGTAGAGGGGATATGAGTGATTTGTCTGTTTCGCAAGAGTGTACCTTGAGTTGGATGAGAGCTGGGAGTGAGGAGCTGATGAATGGGGGTATGAACAGTGAAGGTTCTGAACGGAAGAGTATGAAAGAGTTATGTCTAGAGATGGGAGAGCTTGTAATGAAGGCTAAGAGTATGGTGGATGACATAATCGCTAGTGATGAGGAGACTGACAGGATGACTGACGAACAACCCCAACAAATTGCTATGCATAGCCAGGAACCAGTAGACTAGTGTGAATGGGTGCAGAAGGGCTTGATTGAGTATAAAAGGTACCATAAGTAAGGATTGAGAGTGTATTGTGAGTGACTGTGTTCAAATGGCCTAAGGAAGGAGGGGTGTGGTGGAGCGAATGTGAGTGCGTGCGAAGGGCCATTCTCCCACCCCTTTTCCAATACCCTCTCCCTCCGTCTGTAAGAATGTGTGTGTGAATGGAGAGATGTTTTTTATATATATAATATATATCTGGATTTCATGTTTTGTCTAAAATGTTATTTTTCTCTTCCTCAGCTAATTATTTGTTTATTTTGCACCGCCACTCTATTAAATTTTAATAGATAATTAGTACTGCCTTTTGTAACGGGTGGCTGGGATTGAAAGTTTGCAGTAACTTAATCAAATCTATTGTAAGTCCCGCTGGGACAGAAAGGGCTTTCTTTTATATAGCCTCAATACGCAACCGGATCGCAATATAATAATTATTGTATGAGCCTCGGAGGCAAAGGCCTTTAAAAGTCATCCGCAATAATTGTGAATACTCAAGTGGCAGCCAGCAGGACCCTTTCCCGGGGGTACCACATGAGGCCTTTTCTTTTTGTTTGGATCCAGTGTGCTTATTAGGCCTCTTGTATTGTTCATTTAGTTGTGTGTATATAGTATTTTGTTTGGTGATAGGCTTGTTTTTTGTCTTTTATATATATATATATATATATATATATATATATATATATATATATATATATATATATATATATATATATATATATATATATATATAAACCACAAGCTCTCAGATAGATTTACATGATATTTTTTGTAAATAATGGACTGTATATACAATCTGTTTCATTTCTCCCTCTATTTCACACGTCTGAATTAGTGTAGGAAGCGGGTTGGATAGATTGGGGTTAGAGCGTAGATTTGTGGCCCGCTACAACATCATACATACCTTTTCAGCCGATTCTAACAAAATTTAAAACCCTTATGTTGTTTTACATTTTCTTTTGAATGATATAATTGCCAAGGTCCTCCCAAGGTTAGCTTGGAATTATTTTGTTTTGGCAATAACATTATACTTATTTGGCAAATTCCAAAGAAATTTGAAACTCTTATGTTGTTTTACATTCTCTTTTGAATGATATAATTGCCAAGGTCCTTCCAAGGTTAGCTCGGGAATTATTTTGTTTTGGCAATAACATAACTATTCAGCTGATTCTAAAGAAATATGAAAATTTCTTGTTTTACATTCTCTTTCAAATGATATAATTTCCAAAGTCCTCCCAAGATTAGCTGGGGAATTATTTGGCAATAACATCATAAATATCTTGCAGTACCATTTTTAAATGTTTTTAATTTAGGAAAAAGGATAGAAACAACGATATATACAGAAAGCAGTTGAAAACTAGTGAAAATCACATTTCTTTTAGAATTTCTAATGAAAAAATTCCTATTTTGGGCTGGTGATACTTATTTTAATAAAATAATTTTACTAGAATCATATTTCTTTACCCTTTTTCTAAATATATATTTATTATATCATTATATATATATATATATATATATATATATATATATATATATATATATATATATATATATATTTTTAGATATTAATTGTGAAAAATTGGTTTAAATAAAGTTAAAAAATATATAAAATGTACCATGGATGGCTCACTTCGCAGCATTGATGGCACACATTTCACTTAATGTGTCAAGTTAAGCACTGAAGTGACTCATTTATGCTATCTCAGGACTTTGTTACCTATGTGTATAAGTAGTACATCTGCTTAAGTACTTGATTTGGCACCCTTCCACCTAAATAACACTAGAAAAGACAAAGAATAAAGCACTGCACATTGCCATAGTACACAGCACCACAATGAATCACCTAAATTTGAAACAAAGGCACTACCCATAAAACAATACCTCACATGTGCCTGATTGCAAGGACTCACTCCAGTGAGGTACTCCAATAAACCCTGAGCTCATAATACTAGATGGAGATTTCAATACTCATTACACCTCTTGGCTTACCCCCTATCAAAATGAACTACTCATAACATAATTTCATACACTCACCACTAAATTACAGACTCATCTCTCTCCTCTGAACCCTTCTCAAACAATGAAGAAACTTAATACTAAAACAAATGTCAATACCAATCCCACTTGACTCCTCACATCACAGTTTCCATAACCATTACTCCTCAAATATTCTGCTTACAACTTTAACACAACATGTACTAGAAGGTTTTAATGAAAATCCACCACCTCAAAGAACCATACTAGCAGCAATAGACAAACAGCATATGACACCATCCTTATTCAAATATATTAAACACAGTCATGAAATAGACAAAAATTCCTCTCAACCAGATAAGCCAGGGTTATTCATAACCAGACAAACTCAAAATTCATGTCACTATACAACAATGTTGTAGCGGTGGGATCGCGAGTCCTCAGCCAAAAATTCCCGCCGCCCTGACAAGGTCCGCTCGGTGGTTCAAGGAGAGGGTATTGAGGAGAGAAGAGTATTTTCTATTTTTAATTTACACACAAAAAAAATAATGATCAACCACAACTCCAGTAAACAAAAATGTAAATTTACCTAATTACCAAAATATTTACTATTTTTAACCACAACCGAAAATATTTATATATATATATATATATATATATATATATATATATATATATATATATATATATATATATATATATATATATATATATATATATATATATATATATATATATATATATATATATATATATATATAGTGGGCCTTACAACTTTACCCTGGCCACACACGCAAACAAGGAAATGTTTAGGGCTTCACAACCATATTGCCCAGTGCCACCATGTGAGTCTGTCCAACTTTCTTCAGCTTTCTTCAGGCTCCAATCGATGCGTCCCTTAGAGTCAAAATTGGCTTCAGCCGTCTCCGAAAGCCAGATGTCGGCGACAATCGGTACCACAAAACTGGAAAAGAGAGGGCACATTCAGTCACCTATTCACTGCCACACTCAAACATCTTTACTCCTAACTCATTCAACCATATCCACTCTCACACAATCTTCACTCACCTATTCACTCAACTAATGACGTGCAAACTATAACACTTTCTAAAATATATGCTGAAAGAATCCGCCTAAAAGGAAAACAGGAGATGAATGGGGGAGCTCGATAGCGACTCATCGAGTCCCCCCACACAAAGCAAAGACGGTGATCACACGATCACATCCAAGACGATCACACGATACATCCAAGACATAAATATTCCTATCATTCTCACTTATCTCAACATCCAAATTCCATCCAATCCTTACACTCAATGTTTCATTCTGCTTGACAGGCACACTCTCAATCGCATATACCTCCAGACTTTTCATGATGTTCACTCTCACACTTCAATCTGGATTCACATACCATTGACACTTCATACTTCCATTCTTCTTACATTCAATCATCTCTAAATCAGGATGAATCACGATACCATTCGCTTTCAAAAACTTATAACCTAATAGCATGTCATACTTCTTGTTTGCACCTTCTACAACACAAAATTCATCTTCATTCATCCGGACACCGGCAATCAAAACACTCTCTCTAAACCTTGCAACAATTGGCACATCCTGTTCACCAGATTGCCACCATGTGAGTCTATCCAACTTTCTTCAGCTCTGGGAGCACTATTACCGGTATGGGAGGGGGGGGGGAAGGAAAAGGGAGGCGGGCACGCTTTCTTGAGGGAAGAGAGGTTCCTTTTCTTAAGGGCCCGGGAGTCCAGCTCCAGCCAAGACGAATGATCAGCACTCAAGGACGGGGAAGGGGTGATTGCAGTCAGAGCGGAAAGTGCGAGGGCTCAGGCTCCAATCGATGCATCCCTTAGAGTCAAAATTGGCTTCAGCCGTCTCCGAAAACCAGATGTCGGTGACAATCGGTACCACAGAGCTGGAAAAGAGAAGTCACATTCAGTCACCTATTCACTGCCACACTCAAATATCTTTACTCCTAACTCATTCAACCATATCCACTCTCACACAATCTTCACTCACCTATCCTCCGTCTAGGCGGCTCTTCCTTCTTCAGTCGCAACTAATGACTTCCAAACTATTACACTTTTTAAAATATTTGCTCAAAGAATCCGCCTAAAAAGAAAACAGGAGATGAATGGGGGAGCACGATAGAGACCCATTGAGTCCCCCCACACAAAGCAAAGATGGTGATCACATGATCCACACATACATTCTGCAAAAGAAGAAAGAGATTAGACATATGGGAGGGGAGGCGGACAACCAAACCACTACAATGTCCCACAAGGTACCATTCTCTTCCTCCTGCAGGAAGATCTTGGGAAGATTGGGGAGTGGTCGGACACGTGGCAAATGCCTTTTAACGTGGAGAAATGCAAAGTAATGCATATCGGCCACAGAAACCCCCAATCTCAGTATATCCTTAAGGGCACTGCTCTTGAATCGAGTGACACTGAGAAGGACTTGGCTGTAACTATCACTAGCGCCCTTAAGTTCTCGAAACAGTGCATCAAGGCAGAGAAGAAAGCCCAAAGGATGTTAGGCTACATAAAGCGCCAGTTTGGATACCATAACAAGGAGATAGTACTTTGTCTGTACAACTCCCTCATTCGGCCGCACCTGGAGTATGCCGTACAATTTTAGAGTCCTTCGTTTCGAAAGGACATCGCAAGGTTGGAACGCGTACAAGCTAGGGCAACCAAACTGATTCCCTCTATCCGACATAAAAGTTATGAGGATAGACTAAGGGAATTAAATCTGTTCTCACTGGAAACCCGTAGACTGCGTGGTCAGCTCATCGACGTTTTCAAAATACTTCGAGGGTTCGACAATGTTGACTACCGGGATATTTTCACACTGAGTGAGAATAGAACGCGCAATCACGGCTTCAAACTTGACCTGAAGCAGTACAACCGCAATCTGTGTGGAAATTTTTTCACGTACAGTATCTGCGGTAAGTGGAACGCACTTCCAGTGGAAGTTGTCAACAGTGAATCTGTTGACCAGTTCAAGTCAAGACTAGACAAAGTCTTGAAAAGTGGCCGTTTAGGGACACAAAACAATTGAGCAGCCATGTGCCCGCTCGATTGCTAGTCCAAAGGTACCCTCTTTGAATGGACCATAAGGTCTCCTAGGGTACTCTCTTTCCTTGTAACTCCTTGTAACCTGTTTATGCATGACATACCCACCTCAACACTCATATCTTAAGGGTACAATCATATGCAGATGACCTCACAATCACAGCCTAATACACCAACATAAATACATCCAAGAAGAACATATAGACATATATCACACAATTGGAACAATGGCTCAAAAACTACCAAATGACAGTCTCTGTACAAAAATCCATAGTAACATTATCTACCTCTCAAAAGAATGAATCAAACAACCACCCTAACATCATCACACTAAAAAATTACTACATTGCTTACCTTGCAGCACAATTCTGCTAACCCACAGTAATAAAGACGAACCACTTATCCCAAGTCAAATAGTCTGAGGACACTTATACAACCTCCCAAGTAATCCCATAGTCCACTCTTTCCTCCCCAGTTACTCTATCCAGAATCAGCCCTGCAAAGGGCACGGAGATTTGCCTTCCTGGCCGCCGTGCTGATGGGACTCAACGCCCCATCCAGCCCCATCTTAGCCTCTTCTTTCAGACAGCCTGTATTTCTCCCCTACTTCCTCACTTTCCCTACAACCTCTCCCACAACTTTCTCTGGTTGGCCTCTATTTTCAAAGGGTAGATGCTGACCTTCTTCTCAACCAACTATCCTGGATCGGGGCTGAGGGGGGAGGGGGCAATGTTCCCTAACCCCTGAGCTCTGGTTTGTGATGGTGGGTTTTAACAACTTGCTTCATCCCCACCCATACCTTCCTCACATCCCTTTTCCTTCTCTCTTCACACTATAAATTTTACACCGTGCCTAAGGTGGAGCCGCCATGCCGAAGGGCTGCCAGGTCACCAGGCGGAGGGGTGGCCTTAAATGGCACCACCTGGCTCTGCCAGCTCCGTACCGTACACACCCCTTGCAGGCTGGGCTACTGCGAGGGGTGATGAGAGTCTGCATCCCATAGAAAAATTAGGGTCCCCATGCCCGATGCTGCAAATAAAAAAAACCTTCATCCCCTTTCCCCATCACAATCAATGGAGCCACCTTCATGCAGCTCCACAGAAAAAAAATGGAGGTTCTCCCCCCCTCCCCTGTGCTCTCGCAGGGCAGCTAAGCGGTCTGAGGAACTCCGAGTGGCGAGACTCTGTAAAGAGAATCCCAAGGAGTTCTTTGGATATGTAAGCAGCCGTAAACCAATCCGTCGAACGATTGGCCCTTTGAGGAACGAGGAGGGGACATTAAAGCATTCAGATGCAGAAAATGCTAACCTCCTCAACGACTACTTCTCTTCAGTGTTTACTGAAGAATGTGGTCCCGTCCCCCAGCCGACGGATTCCTACTCAGGAAAAAAGCTGGAGGATATGGACTTCACCGAAGTTGAAATCAAAAAGAAGATAAGTGACCTAATGAGGAATAAGTCACCTGGCCCGGATGGGTTTCTACCTAAAGTGTTGAAAGAAGTGCGCGATCAAGTGTCACGACACCTGAGCGCAATCTTCAACATGTCAATCCGGACCCAATGCGTTCCTAGAGACTGGTGTGAGGCAGAGGTGACTCCAATCTTCAAGAAAGGAGATCATAACCAACTGTCGAACTACCGACCTATCAGTCTGACTTCGATAGTCGGTAAACTCATGGAAAGCATCATGGTGGACAAAGTGACGTCGTATTTAGAGTCAAACCTGCTACTGAGGAGTTCCCAGCACGGCTTCCGAAGGCAACGGTCATGCCTGACGAACCTTGTAGAATTCTTCCACTTCGTTTTCAGTGAGCACGATCGGGACAAGGCGGTGGATGTGGTCTACCTAGACTTTCAGAAAGCCTTTGATAAGGTACCACACCGCCGCCTTCTCCGGAAAGTGCGAGCGCTTGGCATAGACGGAAAGGTAGCCGGCTGGATCGAGAACTGGCTAAGTGGCAGACGGCAACGGGTGGTGGTGAATGGACAGTCTTCTAAATGGGTGCCCGTTACTAGCGGGGTGCCTCAAGGTTCTGTCCTGGGACCACTACTATTCATCATCTACGTCAACGACATGGACGGTGACATGGTTGCCAAGATTTCCAAATTTGCCGACGATACCAAGCTTGGTATGAACGTTGCAAAGGATGGAAATACTGCCCACCTGCAGGAAGATCTTGGGAAGATTGGGGAGTGGTCGGACACGTGGCAAATGCCTTTTAACGTGGGAAAATGCAAAGTGATGCATATCGGCCACAGAAACCCCCAATCTCAGTATATCCTTAAGGGCACTGCTATGAAATCCACCGACACTGAGAAGGACTTGGGTGTAACAATCACTAGTGACCTCAAGTTCTCGAAACAGTGCATTGAGGCGGAGAAAAAGGCCCAAAGGATGCTAGGCTATATTAAGCGCCAGTTTGGTTATCGGAACCAGGAGATTGTACTGTGCCTGTACAACTCACTTGTCCGACCGCACCTCGAGTATGCCGTACAATTTTGGAGTCCTTCATTGCGAAAGGACATCACAAGATTGGAACGCGTACAAGCCAGGGCAACCAAGCTGATTCCCTCTATCCGACATAAAAGTTATGAGGATAGACTAAGGGAATTAGATCTGTTCTCGCTGGAAACCCGTAGACTGCGTGGTCAGTTCATCAAGGTTTTCAAAATACTTTGAGGGTTCGACAATGTTGACTACCGGGATATGTTCACACTGAGTGAGAACAGAACGCGCAATCACTGCTTCAAACTTGAACTGAAGCGTTACAACTGCAATCTGTGTGGAAATTTTTTTCACTTGCAGTATCTGCGGTATGTGGAACGCACTTCCAGTGGAAGTTGTCAACAGTGAATCTGTTGACCAGTTCAAGTCAAGACTAGACAAGGTCTTGAAAAGTGGCCATTTAGGGACGCAAAACAATTGAGCAGCCATGTGCCCGCTCGATTGCTAGTCCAAAGGTACCCTCTTTGAATGGACCGTAAGGTCTCCTAGGGTACCTTCATTCCTTGTTGTTACTCCTTGTTGTTACCTTCCAAATCTCTCTAACCGGAGAGGAGGCTTACTCCTCTCCTTCGCCTATAGGTGTAGGGGACTCCCCCTCACCCCCTTATCTGCGAAGGCACCTCCTTCTTTCCAGCGGCAGTCCCCCCCCCTTTATTTTTCAAGGAGACAGCGAAGAAAGTCAGCAGGCAGCCTAAAGCCGACCGCTATCCATTGAAGCTGCTGCTAATAGGACCTGTGATGTCCTCGGGAGGGATGGCCAACTGGAGGCCCCACCCGAGATACACACGGTTCTTGAGGCAACCCAGCCTCAGACGGTAGGGCCTTCCATGGGAGCAAATCTCCAGTCAGATCAGGCTAGTACCTAAAACTACTATAGCTTAATCTCATAAACCAAACAGGCAAGTAAAACTACCCACACTGTGACCATCCCTCAGAAAACTACCCCTCATCCGTTATTTTATATTAACTTAATTAAATCCATGCTAAATCTATATACAGTCGCCCCTCTGCTATTCATGGTTCATCATCCGTGCCTTCAACTATCTGTGGAAATTTTTTTTTGGGGGGAGCTTAAAATTCCAAATTTGCGCCATTTCCAGATATCTGCAGAAATTTACATATATAGTTGTAAAATGTAAGTGTTGGTTGGCTGAGATGGGATGATTCCAGCCAATCAGCGTTCAGATTTCACTTGCTTGATGAAAGTATGTACAGTATATGTACCAATTTTCAGTGCTCCATTCAGTACGCTTGTGTCCCACGTGTGTGAGCAGTGATTTGTGTATTTGTCATAATTTTTGATGTTTTATTTCTCATTTTTCAATCGTTTTACACCCTGAATAATTCTTGCTTTTTGAACCTTAATATTAACAATGCCTAAGCGTACCATGAAAGTGATGAGTTTGGAGTAGAAGGCTAAAGTGTTACATTGGTTAAAAGAAGGCAAGAAAAATGCCGAAGTTGCTGGAGAGTTTGGTGTGAACAAAAGCACAATTCGATAAATTTTAAGCTGTGAAAAGGCTATTAGAGAGAAAGTGTAAACTAACTGATGAAGACTAGCAAATCAGTGCATGATAAGGTTCTTGTTAGGATGGAGTCTGCTTTAATTATTTGGATTTCTGACACTCGTAAAACAGGTGCTCCTTTGGATACTAATATCATTCGTGAAAAGGCAAGGCAGCTCTATAAAACAATGGATGAACAGGAATCGAATCCTGAAGATGGTGACAATACCCAATCATCAATGTCTGAAGGCTATCGTTCATGTGAATTTCAAGCCAGTAAGGGCTGGTGTGATAGATTCCAAAAAAGGTTTCAACTGAGGTCTGTATCATTGCATGGTGAAGCTGCATCTTCAGACCATAAGGCAGTTTCATCATACCCCGAACAACTGCGGGAAATGATTAGGGAGAAGGGGTATAAGCCAGAACAAGTGTTTAATATGGACAAAACTGGTTTTTTTTGTTTTTTTTAATGCCCAAAAGAACTTACTTAATGATTGAGGAGGCCAAAGGCATCCAGATTTAAAGTAATGAAGGATCGATTAACTCTTATTATGTGTGCCAATGCTGTTGGCTTTATGATAAAACCAGGCCTAATTTACAGGTCCAACAACCCCAGGGCCCTCAAAAATAAGAGCAAAAATATGTTGCCAGTTTATTGGATGGCAAATAAAAAGGCCTGGGTCACAAAAGTTCTCACTGGTCTGACTTTACCATTGTTTTATTCCTGTAGCTAAAGAATATTTGCTTAACAAAGGCCTTCCCATCAAAGTTCTTCTTTTAATGGACAGTGCTAATGGGCATCATTTTGATTTTCATTGTGAAGGTCTCCAAATAGAGTTTTTACCACCTAATACAACGTCCCTAATTCAACCAATGGACCAAGGCATCATACAGACATTCAAGGCCATCTACACAAGGAATTCTCTGCAACAACTGGGGATGTCAATGGATAGAGATGAAAAATTCAACTTGAAGGATTACTGGCACGATTTTACCATTGCTAATTGCATTCAAATAATAAAACTAGCCATAGAGGAAGTGAAACCCCAGACCATTAATGCTTGTTGGAAGAAGCTGTGGCCTGAGGTTGCAAACGATCACAAGGGTTTATCTCTTGATGAGATCAGAACTGCGGCAGTTACCACCTCTGTTAAATTGGCTAAGCTCCTTGGTGGCGGTTTCAATGATGTAACAAAGAATGAGTTTGAAACCCTCATAGATGAACACTCTGCCCCATTAAACGATGATGATTTGGTTGAATTAACCAGGATAAATATGAAAGAATCTGACAAATAAGAAGAAGATGAGGAAGTTCAAGCTGAAGTTGGAAGAATTAAAAGTGTTCGTTCCATGAAGGCACAAAATAGCCTCGATCTTGCTATGGGCCCTTACTGGGACATGCTAAAGAAGACGAAAAAGCAATGATCTCAATTGCCCATTACAGTGTTCTTCACCCCAAGTAAAAAGCCTGAACCCCTAACCACACCTGAAACTATGCCCTCCACCTCTGGAGAAACTTTTCCCTCCTCCTCCTTCTCCTCCAGTGTTTACTGAGCAGGAGTCTGGGATAATTAGAATCTCCTCAGCTTTCCTGTGCAGTTATATCATCATCATTGTCATTGTCATCATTGAACTGCGCAGGCAACATCATCTGCAATCATCAGTCATCAATCATCATTCTTCAATCAAAACAAAACTATATCTCCAGGTGAGTAAACATTATACAATAAAATAATTTAATGTGTTCTGATACTTTATTTCGTACTGTATCTGTATGAACATGACAAAACATAACTTCTTAAATTAATATGAGGAGCGTATTATGATGTTTGGGAAGGGTTGGGGGTGTTTTGGGGGTAGCATCAACTATCCACGGTTTTTCAATATTCACCGGGGTTTGTAGTCTCTAGTAGTCCCTGTGAATATGGGAGGTCGACTGTACTATCAATTTTCCAATTAAATTGTTTTTGTCCTCTAAAGCTTAAATTTGACTAGACCAATCATTCTAATGTATTGAAATTTTAGTCAATCTGTTTTTTTGCTGTTGTTTTGCTCATTTTGTATTGCTCAATCTTTCTTCAAAACAAAATTCAAGCAAACTGTCCACATTTTGTTTTAATTTAGTATTTTATCTTAAAAAAAATCATTTTTAAAATGTTTAAAGATAACATAAGTACACTTGGTACACCTTGTGAAAAAATAGTAATCAGGGTGAAATCCTCAGTAAATTCTAATTGCTAATTGCAGGGACGAGGCATTGGTGTTGTGCTGGGCTGTTTGCTGGGTATGTTTCCACTCATGTTTCTTAAACATGGAGGAAAAAAACAGTCAGATGTTGATGATCAAAAAGAAAATATATCAAAGGACTGCAATCTGAGAACATCATAGCAAAACAAGTAGGCTACATTGTATTGAGTTGTTTCAATGTTGTAAATTCATAATTTTATGTTTTTATGTAATAGTATGATAATACCATGTACAAATTATTACTTTATTTATTTTGTTGATTCAATTACTGGTAGGTTGAATAAATCTGAATGCATTAATTTATATAATGTGATCACTAGAATTGTTTGATTTTAATCTTATATTATTGTTATTATTGCTACAAGTACTACAAGTAAAGAAAAGCAATAAAATGGATATGAAAAGAGTCCTTAAAAAAAATGTTATGGGCTTCATTGTTGTGGGTCATAAATTAGCCCACATTATTGCATACTAGATGATCAAATATGTCTCATTGGCTGCCATTCAATAGCCCCTCAAAATACCAAAATGACCAAGAAAGGTTTTTCAAACACTTGTAATGTATTTTTGCAAAATGCAAATGACACTATATCAAGACACATAAGTTTTTTTGAAGCAGCAGGCATACCTGCTTGAAAAGCACAACAAATTATGAGATAGTGAGTGTAAATGGTCACAGCATGCACATCTGTCACAAAAGTAAAAGAAATAATTGAAACTAATTAGGTGTGACAAAATTAAAATGAGAATATTTGGGAAATAATGATTTAAGAATGGAGTCATTCAAGTTGGTACTACCCATTTATATTTTGTGAATCATTGAATAAAACTAGATCTGTTTGACATATTTATCAATGCTAGTTATATCTTGCTTATCAGTAGTTTGCCTACTGCTTGTCTTCAAATAAGCCAAATTAACTGTTTTAAAATGTAATAATACATTACCAGTAGTTATTGTATATTTTGAGTAGCAGCAAGATTTATAGTACTTTTAAAAAAACAGACAAGTGAACCAATTCAGGGAGCTTGAGCAAGAATGATTTCAACAAGAGGCAGCAATAGTCCACACAAGCTAATCAGTGGTTTAAGATTTTTGTTTAACTCCGCTTCATTCCTCATTGCTTACATTATCCTTCTTACCACCAGCAAGTTCTTATCATTTCCTGAGTATGTGTCATGAGCCAGTATTTGCGAGACTCACCCTTTATTTATTTTTATTATTCTCTTAAAAATCTGTTGCCAGCAAGAGCATAGCTGCCAAAATTATGCATTATTTTCTTTTTTAGCCCACAAATGGCTAAATTAAAAACCAACAGAAACCATAACTAACTAAACCCACAAGAAATGAGGCTAAAAAATAAAATGCATGATCAGTTGCCAGAGGATGACTTTCATCCTCTATATAGAAGAATTAAAGTTAGCAGTGGTAGAAAATGAAAAGGTTAGTTAATACTGCCCCTTAGAAAATGGCATCCTTTATGACTTAAATACAACAATGTCCAAGAATTTATATTACAATAGACAAATGTATAATTATATTTCATTTTTACATCTGTGATAGTGACTGAGTAATTTTTAAATTCAGAAACATTTGGGGTCATGTACAACTTTACATAAAGCATTTTTAATAGCCATGGTCATTGCTTATTTTGTTTAATATGGTGGAAAATTTCTTTGCCTCCTGCTAGAGTTGCTTCATATTATTTGTTTATAGTTTTATAAAAATTGGAATACGTCATTTTACAATGGGAACTGGTATTCATACCAACCTCTTTGAGTTAATTAAGCTCAGAGAAACAGGGTGTAATTGTAACTAAACATATGTATAGCGGTAAATATAAATGGTATGATGATAATCATATTAGATTCAATAATAATAATAATAAATTTCTTATAATGCGCTCTTCAAGGCCAGAGGCCTTCACAGAGTGCATGTTCAGCTGTGGGCTAAGATCAGGTGGGTGAGTAGGCAATCCTGAACAGATGCGTTTTCAGGAGTCGCTTGAAAGTGGTAAGTGAGGCAGCAGATCTAATTTTGGCTGGAAGAGCATTCCAAAGCTTCGGGGCACAGACTGAGAAGGAGCAGTCTCCCATTGAGCAGAGGGACGAGCTAGGAGTATTCAGGAGAGGGGCATGAGATGACCGAATGGCTCGAGGGGCGAGACATTGGGAAAGGGCAGAGGAAAGATAGGTTGGGGCCTTTTGGTGATAGACCTTGAAAGTGAAGAGAAGAATCTTGAAATGACAACGATATCTGACAGGTAACCAGTTCAGTTCCTCAAGCAGGGCCTTAGAAGGGAAGAAGCAAGAGCGATGGAGTAGTCAGGCAGCGTAGTTCTGGAGTAGCTGCATGGGATGTAGAGAGGAAGATGGTAGATTTACAAGAAGAGAGTTACAGTAATCAAGGCGTGGACAGCAGTCTCAAGACTTTGGCGATCGAACTGAGAGTGAATGCGGGAGAAGTTACGGAGGAAACAAAGGGAAGATTTACTATTAATGTGGATGTGGGGCTTGAAGGAGAGATGTTCATCAAACACAATGCCCAGATTTCTAACAGAGTCAGAGAAAGCGACAGAGTTTCCACCCAGAGGGAGGGAGGGAAAGAGGGATTTAACTTTATATACTAGAGCGGGGATACCAACCAGAAGAACTTCAGTTTTGGAGTGGTTAAGTTTGAGGAAGTTAGGTGGAAGAGGAAATAACGATTTGAGTGTCATTGACATAGAGGTGGAAGGATTAACGAAGATTACATAGGAGGGAGCTAAGAGGGACTAAATAGATAGGAAAGAGGAGATGGCTGAGGACAGAGCCTTGAGGGACACCAAAGTGAATGGGAGTGGGGTCAGAGGAGACATTGTTAATCATTATAGATTAGGTGCGAGATGAAAGGTAAGAGCGGAACCAGTTAAGAGAAATGCCAAGGACAAGGAAAGAGTGGAGGCGATCAAGCAAGATGGAATGGTCAATAGTATCAAAGGCAGAGGAGAGGTCAAGTAGAATGAGGATGGAGGCAAAACCCCGGTCAGCAGCTCTACATAAGCAATCAGTAACATTGAGTAGAGCATTTTTGGTAGAGTGCCCAGCTTTAAAACCTGATTGGTAAGATATATCAATATTACAGGCAACAATGTGGGAATTTTTTCGCGAAACAACTACTCTCTCAAGGACCTTAGAGAGGAAGGGAAGTTGCAAGATCGGGCGATAGCTAGCTGGGTCGGAAGGGTTAAGCTTCAGCTTTTTAAGGATCAGACAGATTTAGGCACATTTGAAGGAAGAAGGGACAACACCAGTAGCAAGGGAGGTATTCAACAGGTGGAGGAGTATTGGGAGTATGACAGGTAATATTTTGATTAATAGCTTTGGGGGGAATGAGTCACGAGGGGAGCCAGGGGCCAGATCTTTTACAGTGTGAAAGTAAGGCAGACAACTCAGAAGCGGTCACTGCAGGAAATACATTGAGCAGCCGGGAAAGGGGGGGGGGAGATCAGGGAGAATGTGAAAGGCCTGGTCAGGCAGTTGTGGGAGGGAGGCACGAAGGTTGATGACCTTATCAGCGAAGAATTTTGAGAGGATGGTGGAAAATAGCACAGGGGTCATTCTTATTGTCGGCTAGTAATTTACACGAATGGGCTTCATGAGCAGATTTCAGTTTAGCCAAGTAGAGAGATGTCACAAGACTGTAAATGAGCAAAAGAGCAGTTGTATCTTGCCCACAGGAGTGAGCTTTACAAAGAGCTCTTTCATGGGCAGTAAAGACTGTCTCAAGCGTAGGAGTTCCAGCAAGTACCATGGGGTGCTGCGACGGCGAGAGGACGAAGAAGTAATAATGGGGGAGTGGGCATTAAGGCAAGTTAGGAGCGATTGCTCCAAGGATGAGAGGATTTGGCCAGGGGAGGTGAGAGCGTCGGGAGGGGGTAAATTAGAGGCAACATCATTAAGGAGGGATGGGATGTCACTGGAGGCTAGCCGTCGCTAAGGTTTTGAGATGAGAGAAGGCAAAGAAGTGGGGGTTGAGACATTGAAGTTAATAAGGTAAGGGTCAGAAATAGCATTAGACAGGATAGAAGTGGTCAAGTTGGAAATTACGAAGTCTAAAATGCTACCATAGGAGTGTGTTGGGAAAGAAACTTGTTGAGTAAGGGAGAAGAGGTCAAGGATCTCAAGGAAGGCAGGTAGATTAGGGTTAGTGACTGGGAGATTGAAGTCCCCCTTGATGAGAAGATGACCCAATGGGGAGAGACTAGCGAGAAGGTTACCAAATTCAGCAAGAAAAAATTCAAGGGAGGAGCTGGAGGGGTGGTAGAGCACAATAGTTGTTAGAGAGGGAACAGAATTAGAGACAGAGATAAGGGCCTCAAAAGAAAGAAGAGGCGGGGATAGAAGGGTATTCAGAGACAGAGGCACTATGAATGAGAGCAACCCCTCCGCCACATTTGTTCCGGGGGTTATGGGAGTAGATGTAGCCATCAGGGGTCACTAGCAACAAGCAGCCATCACTCTGATCAAGCCAAGTTTCACTGAGACCAAGGAGTGGAACTTGATTTAAATTTTTTATAGCATTTCTGTGTTATTTAAGCCTTATCAAAGAAATATTTGGGTTTACGGAAAAAAACAACATTTATAAGTATTTTATTGAAATGTGACAGATTTGTTACATTGGTCATCTAGGCTATTCTTTTATAATAAGAAATATCTCTTGATATATATTATAAATGTGATATAGAACTAAAATGAAATTTATTCAGTGACTTTTAGGCCAATATATAAAGTGAACATAAGTAGATAACATTGTTTGTGTATAAAAAAATAAATCCTTTTAGGTAAAGTACAATGAAATTTCTACATAAATTATTCTTTGTGAAAGTTAATGAAACAATTTTTCTTCTTATCAATACATAAATACACCTTACACTTTTGGCAAAACAAATTTGGACTGCTCCTACAATTAGGGACCTTGCACCATCCTTGTTTCTCCTGAACTATCAGAAAGTGGTCAACCTGTCCTGTCTTGCCAGCAACTGAATCTTTGAAGTCAGCAGAGATAGTTTTCTTTGTGGTAAACCCAACTCAATCCCTTCTGTACAATAGCCAGGAATTTACGACTGTCATGTCTATGAAATGAAAGAAGATTCTCTGATAGTACTTCTTAGACCTAAGTGTTATCCTATAGAGACCTATCAAAGAGTCTAACAGATCAACCCCACCCATACACTGATTGTAGATATCTACAGTTTGAGGCTGAGGTACATCAATTTTTGTTTTAGTTTTCTTATCCCACATCTTTCCAGTCCCGATTGGGTTTGTTGAAGCAAAGGTTGAAAGGAGAGCTACAGCTCTATTATCAATCCATGTCAAAACCCTTACAGGTGTGTTATCCAGAACAGCCCCTTTTTCCTCATATGCCCCTCTTCCTATTTTCTGTAGTTCTTTATCTGACGTGAGTTCACACCCACGTAACCTATTTGCCTGCACTGTCCCCAAACAGTAAATGTTGATTTTCGACAACTCATTGACAAGTGGAAGGGAAGTGAACCAGTTATCAAAATAAAGTAGGTTTTTTTGTGCTCAGGAATGACTTGAGACAACTTCAAAACTATGTTTGAACTTGCTCTAATATTGATACCATTGTCTGGCATCCCAATTTTACCGGTGTAAAGTTCAAAGTTGTAAGCAATACCCTTGAAATCACTAAGCACAAAAACTTTATACCCATATTTATGGGGTTTTCTAGGAATATATTGTTTGAGAGAGGAGGATCCTTTGAAAGGAATAATTTGCTCATCTATGCAAAGCATTTGGTCCAAAGGAATCTCATTATACTTTTGATGCAAATGTGTCAGAAGAGGCCTAGGCCACTTTGAAGAGTTTATCAAAATTTTGCTCCCCTCAATCAGGCATCAAGGTATCATTGAAGTGAACAAACCTTTTGAGCTGTTCAAAGCGATTTCTACTCAGTGTTACAAATCCTATCATTACCAAACATCTGAGACCAATAAAGGCATGTGCGTGGCAGGACATTAATCAACATAACCAGATATAAATGCTTATCAATTAAGGACAGGATGTTCTATCCAAAGCTATGAGGTACCTCTAGATACAATGCACCTTTGGTAAGATTTAGCTGCTTAGATGGATCTGTTTGAGAAGCATATATATTAGACTGATTGACAATATGATTACAATTGTGTTATCAAAAAAAGAAAAAAAACTAATCATGGGAGATAAGATTGTCATTGAGTTGGGTAGATTCCCTTGCCATTCAGGGACACCTAAAGCTTACACTTTTGCACTCACTTCTATTGAAATACTTCTGTAGCAAACTAATATGTCTCACTCATTTTCTTCCTCTTATTGGGTGCACTTATTAAGTAATTCTCTGGGATAACACTGGCTTTTGAGCATAGAGACATGAGAATCTTGCTTGGAAAGGGCTACAAGTAATAGAAAAAATACCTCATCTCCAGGCTTGAACTCTATAAGCAGTTTGTTTGTCATAATAACCCCTTATAACCCCTTGAGCTTTTAATAGATGTTAATGAGCAAACTTTGTTTATGTTTTCAACTTATTTTCCAAATTATGAACAAACTTAATAGAACATTCACTTTCCTCTAGCCAACTTTCTGCAAAATCTTCAGAGGTTCCCTAAAATGGTGTAGATATATAAGTTCAAAGGGAGTGAAACTGGTACTCTCATTATACATATTTTTCAAAGTAAAAATTAAATAAGGTAACGCTCCATCCCACTGGGAGGAATTCTCAATGTTATAGGCTCTGATTACATTTTTCAAGGTTGAATGACAACGTTCTAGGGTGCCAAGGGTTTCATTGACTATTTGAATGGGCTTCAAAGGTACAGGCTTTATTGTCCTCTGAGTCTTTCTTGCAATTTGATACACATTGCAATTCTGGATATACTGCCTTAATTCTTTCCTTATTCCAGGCCTTTTTTTTCACTTTCTGATAATTAATAGGTCTTATTCACTCCTAAGTGACCACCTATTCTGTTGTAAGCTAACTCCAGTACCTTGCTTCTATACTCAGGGGAGCTACAATTTGCAATATCTCCCCGCCTTTCATCCTGTGGCATTAAAGGATGGTTGTATCTACTCATCAGCATACCTCCATTAAAAACATATCTACAATCTACCTCATCTATCTCTTACCATGTCAAAACGTTTTCTTAAGGTCTTATCATCCTTTTGTTTGTCCGATAAGGAATGTGGTTTACTCCCCAACTATAACCCCCATTCTCATCGCAAAGAGGCAACTCTTCATTAAAAATACCTCTCAGGCCATCTTTATCTTCACAAACTTTCAATAATGAAGAGAATCCATTCAGTAGCTGTCCATCCTCTTCCTCTGTGTCATAACCTTTATCTATCTTTTCCTCAATCTCAGAAGCCAAATCTGAATTGCCACTCCCAATGAATACTTTTGCACAAGAATATCCATTTCCTCCTGAGTATCTCCCATAGAATCTTCCCTGGCCTCTTCAAACGGATTTTCAAAAAGCAATTTCTCTCTCTCTGGACTGGAACACAATTTCCTCCCATATTTCTGTTTCAACTCTTTTAGGCTCTATTCCAGTCCGCACCCTTTTTCATCAACCTGGTTACCACACAAGAGGAAAAAGTATCGATCATATTTTCCTTTGTCTGCCCAGTCCGGCCCCAGCTTAGCCTCTTCTCCTTCTAGACAGCCTGTGTTTCTCCCCTACTTCCTCTACAACCTCTCCTACAACTTTCTCTGGTCAGCCTTTATTAAATGCTGACCTCCTTCTCAGCCAACTATCCCGGATCGGGGCTGAGGAGGTGGGGGACAATGTTCCCTAACCCCTGAGCTCCGGTTTGGGATGGTGGGTTTTAACAACATGCTTCATCCCCACTTATACCTTCCTCACATCCCTTTTTCTTCACACTTCACTATCTATTTTTATTTACGCCATGCCCAAGGTGGAGCCGCCGTGATGAAGGGTTGCCAGGTGACCAGGTGGGAGGGGAGTCCTAAAATGGCAACACCTGGCTCTGCCAGCCCGATATGCTCCCCTCGCAGAGCGGACCACTGTGATGGGTGATTTAGCGTTTGCTTCCCGCATAAAGAATACAATTCCCATGATCAAAATCTAAGAAAAAACCCTCTTTCCTCTCAGGATTGACCGAGCCACCTTCGGGCAGCTCCACTGAAAAAATGGTAGTCCCCTCCCTCCCTGTGCTCTCGCAGGGGACCCTCCAAATCTAACTGGAGAGGAGGCTTAATCCTCTCCTTGGCCTACAGGTGTAGGGGACTCCCCCTCACCCCCTTCAGGTCCCTTCAGGCGCCTCACTCTTTCCAGTGGCAGTCCCCCCTTTACTTTCCAAGGGGAAAGTAAAGGTCGCTACCGCCTGTCCTTTGTACTCGGGACGAGTGCCTGCACATTGACTGTTGTACTTATTGACTTTCGGGGAGAGGCCGCCCTTCTTCCTTTAGTTAAGTATTTAACTAGTTCTTTTGTTTTTTTTGTTTTGTTATTGTTGTTGTTTTTTTTTGTAGGTCGCATGCTCCCGCGCCTGGTGTAGGTCCCCTTCCCACCGACGCCGGAGATTGCGTCCTGATTGTTGTGATCTTCCTTTTTTATCGTGTTCATATTTGTATTTTAAAGTAGCCTAGTGTGGGGCTGTCTTGATTCCGGCGACTTATGCCCAAGCTGGCATTCGCCAGATAGGCTCCTTAAAAAAAAAACACACAAAACCAATCGACTGTGACAAGCTCCCCGAGTCGGTGCGTGCCAGTTGGTATTGCTACCACATGAAGGCATTCGTGCGACTACCGCGGAGGTGCTATTACTGCCACCGCTTCTACCATATTAATCTCTCCTGTCGACGTGCAAAGTCGGGTTTACCCGAAACCTGTGAAGTTGCTCCAAGGCCGCACACGATAAGTCCAACTCGTGTGTCATCAAGTGTGTCAATTGAGCAGAGTTGCACCCCGCTTCTTCGAAGCACTGTGGTGCGTATAACCTTGAGAAGGAAACCTGTCTGCTTATGCTCAGGATCCTCTCATTTCCCGAGGCTTAATGACTTGGTCCTGTGCCTCAATGTTGAAAAAGACACCCTCTGCTCCCGGCCCCTACAGGCCTACGAGTACGGTCGTTTCCGCGGCCATTCGGAACCCTTCTGCGGGTTCTACCCACCCCGGGCACTACCCTGGTAAAGCTGGCGGCACAAAGAGTCCACACCCAGCCCTGGCTAAAACCAGGGCTCCCCCCCTTCCCCTAGCGGGACCGTTACCCGTAAGGCGAAACGGCCACGAGCCTTCACCGAGTCGTTAGACTCACAGGAAGCGACACCCCTGAAGTTCGTCGCCAGGCCATCTTCTGCCGTTTCTAAAGCTACCCCTCGAAAGGAGGATAGCTTAAAGGAGCTTCGTCTCCTTCGCCTATGCCCAGTGGTGGGCTGGGTGGCTCAGAGACGGTGGACCCTCGAAAAGAGGGCCCCCCCGCGGCCGAAGCCGCCCCGCCCGCCTAAGGTTTAGAGGCAGAGGGAGGAAAAGACTCGCATAGCGAGCCCAACCTCCCTTAACAGCGCCCGGAGTTCTGCCTCCGGGAAGCGTATGGCCATTCCTGTGAGGGTCTTCTCTTCGAAGAGTGTCCCCGCATCTCCTCCGAGCTAGGTCTGGAGGGCATATTCCTTCAATGGAATTGCCGCAGACTCCGGGCCAACTGGGAGGAGACGCAGAGGCTCGTCTCCTCCCTTTCCCCGTTAGCTATCTTTATAGCGACTCACAAAGCGCCTGCATACAACATGGCCTTTTACCTAATTATATATATATATATATATATATATATATATATATATATATATATATATCATAACACTGCTTGCTTTCTTTCTCTGGTTGTCTCACCAGTGCAAAATATACTCTTTCTCTTTCCTGAAACATGCAAAATGGGGCTTCCTAACTCATGAAGGGGTCCATAAGAATTAGTACCTTTGGTCTTACCAGAAATTGTTATTCTGATCTATATGCAAATTTCATCTGATCAGGGATCTTGTTCCGAGAAAGGATGGATGGTGCAACTTACTCCTTCAAATTGTTCAAAAATTCATATTTAATTTACAACTACCTCCATTCAATTTTCTATACCTATAACAAAAAGTATTAAGAAACTTCATTAATAATGAATCTGTGATATTCTAATATTCCAAGTGCAGATTCTCCTATTTTCCTGATTAATATTTTACAACATTTAACATTTTTTAAAATTATCATTTTCCTTTTTATCAGTTTAAATACTAAATGTGACATTTCCATCCAGATCTCCATCTAATTAACATCTGAGACACCATTTTAAATTTAGTTATGCAAAATTAATGTCAACTGCATTAATGTGGGACAACATTGATCTGCTTTTTTTTATGGTAAATACATTTGATAACTAATAGTAGGTAATTTACTTTTTGCTCTCTTGTGATCAATCTAGGTTATTTTAAATTACTATTGTTTCTTCATCCTATATTTTTTATATCCATGTACTAAGTAGTGTTTTTTAAATTTGTAGATATATCAAAAACTAGCAAGTTAGATTGACACATCTCAATGCCACTAAAAACTACCTTACACTCTTCCCACCGCTTTATACTGTATTAAGCACAAAATTACCCATCAGTTTTTCCATGCCATATTTTTCCTTCATAGCGATGGCACGCTATGTGCTGTAGCATCTCTTCCAGTTAATGCTCATCACTGGGCAGAAGCCCCTAAGGGCATCCTCTTTGCCCTTGCCACTATGATTCAGAGCTGATTTCATTCTATCCCACACAAACTTTTCATTCCCTTTCATGTTTGTCTCATATAGTGCAGCTTTCTTCAATCTCCTTCTTTTAAATACATTTACTCCTTCTCCCTCTTTCCCTCAATGCATTTTGCATAATTGCTTGGTGATTCTATCTCTCCCTTCCCCACAAAAATGTTTTCCCCCTAACAGACCCCATCCCTCATTCTCCAAATATGATGTCACCAACCACAAACATTGACATAGAATAACTGGCATGATGCTTCCCAAACCCATTGGCATACAGGCTACATTGGCTGTAGTTAGTCAAGGATAGAGTCCCAATTCATGTTGACTTCATGGCAGCTGGCATATACAGTAGATACCCCCAGTTTGGATTCCACATTAATCTTTAGGCCCCCCTGAGAAATAAAAACATCTTAAATGAGAGCAGATCACTGGTATATGCCCTAGCAATTTTTTTTTATATATACATTGTCTTTTCAACTGAGAAGAGTTTGGCATCATTAAACACCCAGTAGTTGGATTTTCAAAAATTGAGCTCCTCTTAAAATAATGAATAGCATATTCATTTTAATGGGTTTTGAATCTCCTCTTGCTTGAGTATAGTTTTTAATTATGATTTGTGATCCAGGTGAGTATATCTTTGTTATGGCGTGTTTCATAATCTTTACTCTATATACCTATGAGAATGGAAATAGTTTTATTTAAAATCAAAAAGCTTAAATATAAATGCGTTTTAGAACATTTTTCTTCAAAATGCCTTAGTTTTTCAAAGTCTATATAATAGATTTTCACTCCCCCTTGTATATAAGTTTTTGCTTAAGAGTACTATTTTCCATAAGCATACACAAAATGTTAGTGTTTATAAAAGCAGCATGAGTCTCTCTCTAAGTTAACAATATGGAAAAGCTTTTATCTAATATTTGTGAGAGCTATTTTCAACTTTGCAAGTGGCTAAAATGTTAAATTCCTCATTCAATACAGAAAATGTTTTGGATTTTCATTAAAACTATCATTCATCATCTAAACAAGAAAAAAAACATGTGACATTAAATTATTTTGTTCATAAAAACAATGATTCTATTTTGTTTTCATTTTATTAAATATTTAGTAAAAGAACCCTTAAATAATTTATTTATTTCTATTTATTTTTACTGATGTTATTGCCTATTCTAGATATTTTATAGAAAAATTTCATAAGACATTATTTTGTCATTTAGATTCTCTAAGTTGTATACGGTCAAATGTAGTATTATTCTATTACTGAATTTCTTCATATTTCTGTTAAAAGCTTTTATTTTCTTACTAAAGTTCCATTTTTATAATTACCTATTACACGAACTTTAGTAAAGTTATCATTTTATGATAATATATTTAAGTGATATTTTAGAGATTTTTAAGTGTTGGTAATATATATTTAAATAGGCAGCTATGAATTGCATTTTTGTTTTTGTTTTAGTACGATAATTATTGGAGAAAGTTAGATTTACAATTTGGGTAAAGAAACATTAGGCCTCTAAATCTCTGGAAAAATTTGCTCATAATGATTAAAATTCATTATTTTGTATTAATTTTGCAAAACATGTTTTTATAACCTTTATTTTTGCATAATCATCAAATTCATTTTTTCATTTTCTTGTCTACATTAAAATATAAAGGTAGACTATAAGGCGTTTAAATCATCCCAAATTAATATTATTGTATGTTATTTATACAGATAAAAAATGTGTTTCATTAATGAGTTTGCTTTGATATTAGTATCCACATATTTAGGGTGATCTCAAAGCATTTGTATAGAAATTGGCCAAAATTAGTTAGTCCTACCTTCTTGAGGTCTCAGGCTAAGTAGAAGTCATGTCCACCCCAAACCCCCCCGTAAGGGGTGCGGCGATTTGCCATCCTGGCCGCCATGCTGACAGGATCCAGCGCCCCGTCCGGCCCCAGCTTAGCCTCTCTTCCTTCCTTCAGATAGCCTGTATTCCTATCCTACCTCGTCGCTTTTCATACATCCTCTCCCACAAATTTCTCTGGTCAGCCTGTAATTTCACAGGGTAAAAGCAGACCTTCTTCCCAGCCAACCGTCCTGGATCGGGGCTGAGGGGGGAGGGGACAATGTTCCCTAACCCCTGAGTTCCGGTCTGGGGTGGTTGGTTTTTAACAACCTGCTTCATCCCCACCTGTCGTAGAATTCCCCCCCTTTTTGTTCTATCTCTAAGAGTGCTAAGTGTGTCTAATATATATGGATATCTTGATATCTTAAAGAACAGCCGTTCTGAAACACGTAAGGATATCGAGAGAAACGCAAAATAATCCCAAAATAAAACTTATATTTTACCTTTATCAAATGAATACATAACATTTAGACATTAACTACAGCAATACTCTAAATATTATTATAAACAAGAATTAATTAAATTAGTTTACCCACCAAATTGGTTAACGTTTTCTCTACACACAACAATAATATAAGAATTAGGCTTACGGACTCATGTGGAGTTTAAAGGCCTCAGAAATGTTATTTACTCTCGACGCGTGCCGCCGGCCAGATGTAGATGAGCGAGATCACACGGTTGTTTTGGCGAGGGTGGCAGCTGGGGGGTCCACACGTTCTTCCGGGGGGAAGTTCTTCAAGGACGAGAACCAATACGGTGCTTTATGCAACACCTAGGCAGTCGTGGTCTCTCTGGCGAGAGTGAGTCGAACTTGGTTCTTAAATCAAGTTAACTTGGAGTCCGGTGTGATCACCGAGTAACGAGCTCGAGGAGGAGCTTTTCTCCTTCGTTACTTATTTCCTTATGGACGAGGACTGAACTCGGGAAGGGTCTTCTTCAAGGGCGAGGATAACGGAGGGGGGTTTCTCTGGCGAGAATAAGTTACTTAAAGTTCGGTTTGATAACCGGGAACTAGCTCGAGGATGAGCTTTTTCTTAGTTCCAGTCTTCTTCAAGGGCGAGTATAACGGAGGGGGATTTCTCTGGCGAGAATAATTTGAACTTGGTTTCTTACCAAGTTAACTTAAGAGTTCGGTGTGGCCACCGAATAACGGGCTCGAGGGGGAGCCTTTTCCTTCTTTTCTTAATTCCTCAAGGACGAGGAATACCCCTGGTGTTTAAGGTGCACCAGGATATGAGGAGTCTCTCTGGCGAGAGTAAGTTGAATTTACCAGTTAACTTATCGTTTGGTTTGATAACCAGGGACTTAGCTCGAGGATGAGCTTCTTCTTAGCCCCCCTTTAAGGTAGGTAGCCCTGCCTCTCTTGCAGGGTACTTCTTGGTCTGGCGAGCCAAGTACACTACCTCTCCAGTCTCGGTAGCTCGGTTTTGGATCCGAGGACTTCGTCACCTAGAGACTGACGTATACTACCCCGATTTTCCTCAGAGTTCCTCATTTATACCTCGTCACCCCACTGGGGGAGTGGTAAGGGGAAGAGGGGCTTGAGGACGGCCCCAGGAGAGTTCTTTTGGCCAACGGTTTTTCACACGAAGTCAAACATCGGCTCCTCGTTAGCCTTCGAGATTGGGAGAAACCCGTCTCCAATTTCTTATTCGACGTGAAACTGGATCTCACTCTCCTGGGGGAGATCTTACATTTTGACCTTTAGGGTCTTTTATGGCACCGAGTTGTGCCACACTGCGGTTAAGCACTGAACCCGCCGATGCCTTCGACGGATGTCTTTGCGGTAACCGCCTTGTGACTGCACCAAGGGTGAACGAGGAGGGGGGGGGGAAGGGATGATTCCGCTACACCACCCATACCTTCCTCACATACATTTTCCTCTCGTCTTCAAAATCTATCTTTTTTACGCCGTGTTCAAGGTGGAACTGCCATGCCGAAGGACTGCCAGGCCACCAGGCGGGAGGGGTGGTCCCAAATAGTGGTGCCTGGCTCTGCCGGGCCTGTAAGCAGTGCGGGCTACTGCGAGAGGTGGTGAGCGATTGAGTCCCGTAAAACAAAGAGGGTCACCATGCCCAATGATGCAAAAAAAAACATCTTCCCTTAATTCCCCCTATAAGAACGACGGAGCCGCCCTCGTGCAGCTCCACAGAAAAGATGGAGGTATGTCCCCCCCTGTGCTTGCGCAGGGGACCCTTCATATTTCTCTAACCGGAGAGGAGGCATACTCCTCTCCTTCGCTTACAGGTGCAGGGGACTTCCCCTCACCCCCTTCTCTGGAGGTGCTTTCGGGCACCTTCCCCCCGTAAGGGGCGCGGCGATTTGCCATCCTGGCCGCCGTGCTGACGGGATCCAGCGCTCCGTCCGGCCCCAGCTTAGCCTCTCTTCCTTCCTTCAGATAGCCCGATTTCTTCCCTACCTCGTCGCTTTTCATACAACCTCTCCCACAACTTTCTCTGGTCAGCCTCTAATTTCACAGGGTAGATGCTGACTTTCTTCTCAAGCCAACCACCCCGGATCGGGGCTGGGGGGGGAGGGGACATTGTTCCCTAACCCTTGAGCTCCGGTTCGGGATGGGGGTTTTTTAACAACCTGCTTCATCCCCACCCATACCTTCCTCACATCCCTTTTCCTCTCCTCTTCAAAATCTATCTTTTTTACGCCGTGTCCAAGGTGGAGCCGCCATGCCGATGGACTGCCAGGCCACCAGGCGGGAGGGGTGGTCCCGAATGGCGGCGCCTGGCTCTGCCGGGCTTGTAAGCACCTCTCGCAGTGCGGGCTACTGCGAGGGGTGATGAGCTATTGCGTCCCGTGGCAAAAATAGGGTCACCATGCCCATAGATGAACAACCAAAAAAAACCCAAACCCCTTTAACTCCCCCTTGCTCATCGACGGAGCCGCCCTTGGGCAGCTCCACCGAAAAAATGGAGGTCCCCCCCCCCCTGTGCTTGCACAGGGGACCCTCCATATTTCTCTAACCGGAGAGGAGGCTTACTCCTCTCCTTCGCCTACGGGTGCAGGGGACTCCCCCTCACCCCCTTCTCTGGAGGTGCTTTCGGGCACCTCCCTTTTCCCAGCGGCAGTCCCATCTTTTCTTTTCAAGGGGACTGCCAAGAAAGCCAGCAGGCAGCCCTTAGCCAGCCGCTCCCCATCAAAGCGGCTCGGTAGGGCAAACCCCCTTAGGGGGGAGAGGGAAGCCAGGCCCCTTCGGTCGCTTCCCTCAAAAGACCTGCTGGCAAGAATATTAAACCTTGCCGGAGTCAAGGCCTGTGCCTCCCCATACAAGACTGGCGACACTGCCAAGGGGACCTGCGATGTCCTTGGAGGGGATGGCCAACTGGAGGCCCCTCCTGTGATAGACATGGTCCTTGAGGAGACCCAGCCCCAGACGGTAGGGCCTTCCATGGGGGGGAATTCGGGCTCGGCGCCAAGCACCGAACCCGAATCCGCCCCTATGCAAGGTCCTCCTCAAATGGCTGAGGGCTCCGAGGCAGTAGAAGGAGGGGAGGGATCTCCTCCGACAGGTGCCCCTACGACAACCAGGACCTTCTCCATTTCGGAGAGGGACCTGGCTGAGGCTGGTCCATCTGGCCTGGGGACTTCTGCCGGCGGAGGTGAAAAGCGGGTTCATTCCCCGCCCTCCTCTCCGAAAAAGAAAAAGACAAAAAAGACTCGGGGCTCCTCTCCATCCGCGGGGGCTGCGGGGACGGATGGGTCTGCTGCCACTCTGGCAAGCTCCAAGCCAAGATCGGCACATCCGCCCCCTCTGCCCCCCCGGTTGCGGAGCCCCTGACAAAGAAGACTAATACCAAGAGTGCACAGGGCGGAGCCTCGATGACATCGGGGCCCCTGATTCAGAGGTTACCTGGCGTTTTCGAGCCCGCTGGCTTCAAACGCTTCCTCGTTATTCGCTCCACTGATGGCACCATGTTGTCCAAGGGCAACATGATCCATCAGAGGAGAGGATTAGCTAGTGCAATTGGTAGAGAGCCGAAGGTAACCCGTTTCTCGGACGGGAGCCTTCTGGCGAATCCCGCCGAGGCGGCTAAGATTAGTGCTCTTCGGACACTTCATGGCACCCCGGTGAGTGTGACGCCGCACTCTACCATGAACTTTGTGAAAGGAGTAGTTTATGCGAGGGAACTCGTTGACTACTCCATTGAGGACATCACCTTAGAGCTGGCCGACCATGGGGCGGTCAAGGTCGAACGTGTGATGAGAAAACAGGGAGGGGCCTCGAGACCCACCCCTACACTCTTCGTCACGTTCGACTGTGACAAGCTCCCTGAGTCGGTGCGTGCCGGTTGGTACCGCTACCGCGTGAAGGCATTCGTGCCACTTCCGCGGCGGTGCTATTACTGTCACCGCTTCGGCCATACGAATCGCTCATGTAGACGTGCAAAGTCGGGGTCACCCGAAGTCTGTGTAAATTGCTCCAAGGTCGCACACGATAAGTCCAAATCGTGTGTGGCCAAGTGTGTCAATTGCGGAGAGCCGCACCCTGCTTCTTCGAAGCAATGTGGTGCATATCTCCTTGAGAAAGAAATCCTGGCCGTTCAGGCCCAGGATCGACTCTCATTCCGCGAGGCAAAGGACTTGGTCCTGGCGCGCCCGGCTCTGCCTGGGACGTCATATGCCTCAATAGTTAGGAAGGCACCCTCTGCTCCCGGCCCATCCAGGCCAACGAGCACGGTTGTTTCCGCGCCCATTCGGAGCCCTTCTGCGGGCTCTACCCAACCCGGGCGCTCCCCTGGTAAAGCTGGCGGCAAAAAGGGCTCATACCCTGCCCCGGCTAAAACCAGGGCTCCCCCCTCTTCCCCCAGCGTGACCGTTTCCCGTAAGGCGAAACGGCCACGCGCCTCCACCGAGTCGTTAGACTCACAGGAGGCAACACCCCTGAAGATGGTCGCTAGGCCATCTTCCGGGGTTCCTAAAGCTGCCCCCCGAAAGGAGGACAGCAACAAAGGAGCTTCGGCTCCTTCGCCCACGCCCCGAGGTGGAGCGAGTGGCTCGGAGACGGTGGTTCCTCGAAAAGAGGGCCCCCCGCCTCCGAAGCCGCAACGCCCGCCTAAGGTTTCGAGGCGGAGGGAGGAAAAGACTCGCATGGCGAGCCCAACCTCCCCCAATAAGTCCTCGAAGGCGACAGCGCCTTCAGCGCTTTGTCCGGCCAACAGCGCCCGGGGTTCTGCCCCCGGGAAGCGTACGGCCATTCCCGTGAGGGTCTTCAATTCGAGGAGGGCCCCCGCGTCTCCGAGCTAGGCCTGGAGGGCATATTCCTTCAATGTAATTGCCGTGGACTCCGGGCCAACTGGGAGGAGCTGCGGAGGCTCGTCTCGTCCCGTTCCCCGTTAGCTATTTTTTTGCAGGAGACCATGCTAGGTGCGTGCCCCCTCCCTGCCCTCCCGGGGTATAAGGGTCTTGCGACCCCACCACCGCGGGATGGCCGGGCTGGGGGATGCGCAGTTTACACCCGGCATGATGTCTCCGTTCTTCCTTTCTCTTTAGATACCTCCTTTCAGGCAGTGGCTGTGCAGCTGCACCTGGATAGGAGGTATACTATCATTTCTGCGTACATTCCACCGTCAGCTGACTTCGACGCGGGGGACTTCCGCCGCGTCGTTGCACGGTTGCCGAGGCCCTATCTCTTGCTTGGAGATCTGAACGGCAGGCATCCTCTCTGGGGAGATTACTCCATAAATCCCAGGGGACAAGTCCTTGCCGATCTGATCGAAGAGCTTGAGATGGGTGTCCTAAACGTGGATGAGTTTACGCATCACTGTCCGAGAACCGCTTCATTTTCTTGCCTTGACCTATCTTTGTGCTCTTCGGATGCACAGCCTGATTTTGATTGGGGGGTGGTCGATGACCTCCATGGTAGTGATCACTTTCCCATTCAAATATCATTTTCAGGGCAACTGCCGCCTGAGAGACCACCTCGGTGGTGCTTGGCGCGGGCGCGGTGGCCTGCATTTCAGGAAATGACTGAATTCTCTATCTCAGTCGAGGAGTTTAGGTCGGTAGATGAGGCCGTTGAGTTCTTCTCCGGCAACCTCATCGCCGTAGGCCTGACTACTATTCCTAGGACGTCTGGCCGTTTTGCACGCCGACCACTCCCATGGTGGTCGGCCGTGTGTGAGACGGCCCTCAAACAGAAGCGTTATGCCTACATGCGCTATAAGCGCCGCCCGAACGATTTCACTGTCGCTGAATTTCGTCGGGCTAGGGCTAGGTTCCGGTATATTTCGAAGCACGCCCGCCGCTCTTCTTGGCGGGCATACGTGTCTTCACTTAACGGGAAGACCCCTTTAGCTGAGGTGTGGAAGCGAGTCAAAAGGATTCGGGGCAAGTTCTCGCAGGACCCCCCTCCCGTTCTCCAGGAGAATGGGACCGCAATCTCGGACCCCGCGTCCGTGGCGGAATCCTTAGCGACCGCTTTTTCCGCATTCTCTAGCCGTGATGCTGCTCCGCCAGCATTCAATGCACGTCGTGATGTCGCGGAAGGCCGCCGGCTGGACTTTACCTCCAGAGGCGGAGAACCCTTCAACGACAAGTTTACTGTGAGTGAGTTGCGTTCCGCTCTCGCTTCGTGCGCGGACACCGCCCATGGTCCGGACGATGTCCCGTACGCCATGCTTCGACACCTGGGTGAGCGAGGCATGGCCTTTCTGTTAGATTTGTTCAACAGGATCTGGGTGGAAGGTCTTCTCCCAGACTCCTGGCGAATCGCTACTGTGCTCGCCTTTCGCAAGCCGGGGAGAGATCACTCTACTCCGACCGGTTTCCGCCCAATCTCTCTAACCTCTTGCGTGTGCAAGTTGATGGAGAAATTGGTAAATGTTAGATTAGCCTATTTCCTGGACAGCGGAGGCCATCTGTCTTCTGCACAGTGCGGCTTCCGTAAGTTCCACTCCACGTCGGATGCTCTGCTCCGACTGGAAAGTGCCGTCTGCGAGGCTTTCCTTCGTAGACAGCACTACGCCACGGTGTTTTTTGATCTGGAGAAGGCCTATGATACCGCATGGCGATACGGTATCATGGAGACTCTCCACACGATGGGGGCGAGGGGACGCCTCCCAATTTTTATATCTGAATTTTTGCGAGATCGTCGATTCCGCGTACGGGTGGGGGGAGCCCTCTCCGGCCCAAAGGAGCAGGAAGAGGGTGTCCCGCAGGGAAGTGTCCTCAGTGTCACACTCTTTGCCCTGAGCATCAACGGCATCACCTCGGTGCTGCCGGAAGATGTTCTCGCTACGCTCTACGTGGACGACCTTTCGATCTCTTTTGGCGCGGCCCAGATGCCAACTCTGGAGCGTCGACTCCAACAGGCATTGAACCGCGTCTCTCGCTATGCCGAAGCGCACAGGTTTCGGTTTTCTTTGGCCAAGACTAAGGTGGTGCACTTCTGCCGCCATCCACGGCTTCACCCCGACCCAGATTTGTTTCTTAATGGGGTGCGCCTGGATGTGGTTGAGTCGCACCGTTTCCTTGGTCTTGTATTCGACCGACGCCTCACCTGGGAGGCTCATATTCGCAGCCTTAGGGTCTCTTGTACCCGCGCCATGGACATTCTCCGTTCCGTGACGTTCAGCGCTTGGGGCGCTGATAGGGCTACCGCCTTACTTTTTTATCGATCCTTTGTTCGCTCGAAGCTCGACTACGGATGCGAGTTTTATGCATCCGCAGCCCAGCGTTTATTGCGGAAGGTGGATTCGATCCACCACACCGGCCTTCGCCTTGCGACCGGTGCCTTCCGCACTTCCCCCATTGAGAGCCTGTTGGTCGATGCTGGGGAGATGCCACTCGCTCTGCGCCGCGTGCTGTGCATCACTCGCCTGTACGCGCGAGCCCGGCGCCTCCCTCAGTCGCCAACAGCTCTCACTGCATCCGCAGCTGATCTCGATGGTGCCTATGCCGCCGAGAGACGCCAGTCATACCCTAAGCCCTTTGGGTTTAGGGCCAGGAAACTCCTTCGAGAGGTAGATATAGCTCTCGGGCCGGTGGCGCCCCTGGTTCTGCCCAGGACGCCACCCTGGAGGGTACCACATTTGGCTATTTGTCGCCACGCCTCTGCTCCCAAAGCTTGTACTGCCCCGGGAGTATTGCGTTCGACCTTTTTGGAGCACACATCGTGTCACGCTGGTACCGTGCCAGTGTATACGGATGGCTCCAAGTCCCAAGAGGGGGTCGGCTTCCACGCCGTATCCCCTCTGTTTGAAGTCAGCGGGGCTCTACCAGGCGCTGCGTCTGTCTTCACGGCCGAGCTGGTGGCAATACACCACTCGGTACGGGAGATTACGCGACGTGCCCGGTTCGGAGACCGGATTGTGATCTATAGCGACTCACAAAGCGCCCTGAGTGCTCTCAGGGCATTGGAATCTCCGCATCCCCTGGTTCGCGATATCCGTGACGCCACGGTTTTGGCGAGCCGGGCAGATGTCGAGATTATCTTCTGCTGGGTTCCTGGACATGTAGGAATTGCGGGGAATGAGCGCGCCAAAGAGTCCGCGAGGACTCTGCGACCGGACCAGCGTTTCGCTCCTTCTCACACCGACTACATGGCAGGAATACGGGCAGCTCTTCGGACTGCTTGGCAAAGAAGATGGGAGACGGTCGAAGGGAACTTAAAGTTGCGTGCCATTGCGCCGCGACTGTTCCCATGGACCTATCCCCCAATGCCGCGGCGGCTTCAGGTTGCTTTCTGTCGTCTCCGAATCGGACACACTCGTGTGACGCATCGCTATCTGATGGAGCGCTCGCCTGCGCCCTATTGCAACGACTGCGTCGTCCCCCAGACTGTTCGGCACATTCTTGTCGAATGTCCCAGTCTGGGTGATCTTCGCGCACGATACCTGTCCCAGTACCGGGATGGGCGGGGTCGCTACCGCCTGTCCCTTGTGCTTGGGACAGATTCGTGCACACTGACTTGTGGACTTGTTGACTTCTTGGGGGAGGCCGGCCTTCTCCCTATTATTTAAGCAAGGTTTGTTTTGTTTTTTTGCATTTGTTTTGTTTTTTGTTTGTTTTTTTTTTTTCTTTAGTTGCACGCTCCTGCGCCGGGGGGACCTCTCCCCGACGCACCAGCTTGCTTCCTTTCCCCCTTTTGGGGTGTTGTTTTTTTTTTTTCTCTTTAATTTCATTTTAAAGTAGCCTAGAACTAGGCCAGTTTTAATACGGCGACTAATGCCCAAGTAGGTAGTCGCCAGATGAGCTCTTAAAAAAAAAAAATAAAAAATTCGTGCATCGTAGTGCAGGTGTTAGATAAACATAACAATCGTCACAAGCCTTTGATAATACTATAATTCAAATATAATCGATTCCATTTTCAGACATAATATTTTAACGAAGGAATAGATACAAACAATGGTGGTTAAATTTCATTTGCTCCATTTTCTCTGGTAATATTTAACTTAAACCTATTTATCGATAACGTGTAAAAGTAATTTCAAATTATTACTTTTGATTAATTTTGCCCCCTGTTCGAATCCGTTTGCTATATAGTCCCTTTGATCATTGTCATTATTATATCTGAGCTTGAATTTATTTTAGCAATGGTAAGCCTCATCGGCACTTCATCTGGCCGCCTGAGAGACGTTCCTCATCCAAGCCAATGAAGTGACTGTATCCAAAAAGACCATTCTAACAGCCATACAAAAAGTTAATTGACCTATTTTAGGAGACCCCCCCTCCCCCCCAGGCGTGGCCGATGCATTATCGAGGAGGGTTACCTTTGCTATAGCAACCGTATTTCCATACATATTTAATCTTCAAAAGTTATATCTGAGCTTCTTTGGAACAGATATTGTTCGAGCCAATGAGAGAGTCAGGCCTCGACTAGCGGTATATATATATATATATATATATTTTTTTTTTTTTCTTTCTTTTATGTTTCCTCCCGTTGGTGTGAATCATATTTATACTTGGGTAAATGTTTATGTACTTTGCTAGACGTAGATTAAAGGTTTAATAAGCTTTGCAGTGGCTATACTCATGTTTGGGTCTTAAAGTTAACATTTATTTTGTCCATTCTCTTCTTTTTTATTCTCTCTCTGATCTTCGCAACCTTGAATAGATCTGAATGCGGGGGTTATCACCTAGTATCTACAAACCATGGTTGTAATTTTCATTTAAACCAAATGAATTCTTATTTTAGACGTCATGTATTGCCAAGCCTCCAATACAGGAATATTTAAAATATCCCGCGAACTCAAAGGACATTTGTAGGTGTTTTCGCATTCTTCTAACGTCGAGATGATCCCTCTCCTTAGTGCCTTATTGTACTTCCAGATTAGTGAAGAGTCATTACGTTCAATCGGACCATATTCTTCCCTAAAAGGAAACGAGTGACATTATTAATAAGAGAGGTCAAGGTTGTGTCGCAGTACTAGCACTCAATGTGCAAATTTATTCCTGTAGGCTTTCAAGTCACACTTCCGATTCCAGCGTTTAGAATTAATGCGATTTGCTACAAGACTTTTCATTCCTATTATTTGTCACTATACCCATGACATTTTCGGTTCATTGGCACGTATCTGTGGGTGGAAAATACCCCTAGTTTTCCCGGCGTTTCGTAAAACGTACCCTTGTTCCCGGGCACCCCAGTTTTTCCCCTTGATTCCTGGACAGAGGTAGTCTGTCCTCCTCTGCAAAGGAAATTTATTTTTTAGCTTCATCACTTACCATAGCGAAAGGGCAACTCTTCCTGAGAATTGTTCCTTGTTTGTTTATTTCTTTACTTGGAGCAACGTAAAGCTCCTTGGGGCTGCAATATGCGCGCCCTTTCCCCTCTCTAGCCCCCCTTCCTATCTTTCTATTCTTTTACGAACCCACGAGGAGCTGCCAGGTGGAGTATTTACAACCTTTCTGCGGCCGATGTGAATTGTATACTATGTCCCAACACCCCCCTCAGATTGCCCTCCCTGCTCCAATTCCTGCTAGAGAATCTGCTGCTATATAATATATATTCCACTCATTTTCACTTTCCTTACAGATCTCTTCTTACAAACGTTATCTGCGAGATGTCATCGTTGGCCTCGCGCTTTAAATGCGAGGGAAAAATCGGAACTGGCGCAACAGCATCAATTGTAGTGTCCGGAAACTGTCCTGCAACTCCTGAGAGTAGCATATATTGCGGACCGTAGCAATCCTGCCTCCAGAAGGGGCTGACTGCCCGTCTTATGAATGTAGTTGCACCAGTCGCCCGTCCTGGCCCTGACTCCTGGGTAATGGCGCTGTCACATATTTTATGACGACTCGGTCCATGGAAGAAGGATGCGTAAAATGGCACTAACCCGATATGAAAAAGAAACCCCGGTGGACGGATTAGTTGGGCAGAGAAGTTTTTAGGGAAAGGAACTCTCATCAGAAATAGGTGTAGTTATGGTGCTCGCCTACTCTTAGTACCGAGGTGATTAGAAGCATGTAGTTTTAAGGTTCCTTATGTATACTTGAAGGTAAAGGACAAATACAAAGATGACTGAATAAAAGAACCAGAACGCCCTAGCAATGACTATAAGACCATCAACCATAGAAAGTGAGAGAATAGAAAGCTGTATCCCGCATACTATGTACATCTACTGGAATTGTACCTTACTAAAGTTACCTTTCCTTGTCTATACCAACCAGAAGTTAGCCATTGGCCTATCAGTCTCTAAAGGCAGCAAATTCCATATGGGTGACCGAGAGGCAGGAACCCAGAATTCTATTTGGTCTAAGATTCAATAGACTTAAGCCTGCCCACCACAAGCGGTCTAGCTTTATCTACCCCAAGTTCTCTTGCAGGGTGGTGAACAGCACAGCCCTTCATCTAATTAATCGTACCCCAACACCTAAACCCCTCGAGACTGGTCTCTTGCAATCAGAGAGTCGAAAAACTGTCTAGATTTTTAAAGCTTTTTTTAGAACGGCATGTACGAGTTAGTGAGTTTTTTTATATTAGATAGGCAAAAGATACGAAGCGGGGGAGGGGGGGGCGATTTTAGTGTGTAAACGTTTCTGTGAAGAGGGACAAATTCTTCCGAGCATAAGCCGTAGGACCCAAAGATCATCCAATTACGCTGATAACAAAATAATTGAGGCAAGCATGAAAATATGTCTCACTTAATCGTGTGGTACCGATTTCAGATACAAAATCCGTTTTTACTCATCACCTAGTTTTTGAAATATAATATAAATTTGTATATATAGGCCTATACCTCAAATATTTAAATATTTCGGCAATGCACTGCATAAAGTTGCTTTATACTAATTTATAGATGCTTAATTCAAATTAACACTTTGACAGGCCGATGACACTATTTCCGCCATCCCAAAACTCCCGTAGGTAAAACATGTGAATTCTGCGGCTGGAAACGCTAATAGTTTTACTACTGGCGGTGAAGGAGTGTGATTAGCGCTGCAGGTGGTCTTCACGAAGTATTGCTACTTTCTCTGTCTCTATGTCTGTCTTGTTGTGGGCAAGTACAGCTGCGGCCCAAAGTTTTTGGAATTATTTTAAATAGCAATGCTATTGAAATGTATGAAATCCTGGTATCAATATACGTGGGGCGGTCAATAAGTTTTGCAATTCGGATATGAGGAAAAGTGTTTTATTATTTTTCAATATAACTACCCTCGACTTCAATGCACGTGCGCCACTTGTCCCTGAGGCTTCGAATTCCCGACAACCAGAAATCTCCCGACTGCTGTTCAATCCACTCCTGGGCGGCGAGCTGGACATCTTCATCGTCCCCACCCCGTAAGGGGCGTGGCGATTTGCCATCCTGGCCGCCGTGCTGACGGGATTCAGCGCCCCGTCCGGCCCCAGCTTAGCCTCTCTTCCTTCCTTCAGATAGCCTGTATTCCTATCCTACCTCGTCGCTTTTCATACAACCTCTCCCACAACTTTCTCTGTTCAGCCACTAATTTCACAGGGTAGAAGCTGACCTTCTCAGCCAATCGTCCCGGATCGGGGCTGAGGGGGGAGGGGACAATGTCCCCTAACCCCTGAGCTCCGGTCTGGGGTGGTTGGCTTTTAACAACCTGCTTCATCCCCACCCATACCTTCCTCACATCCCTTTTCCTCTCGTCTTCAAAATCTATCTTTTTTACGCCGTGTTCAATGTGGAGCCGCCATGCCGAAGGACTGCCAGGCTACCAGGCGGGAGGGGTGGTCCCAAATGGCGGCGCCTGGCTCTGCCGGGCCTGTAAGCACCTCTTGCAGTGCGGGCTACTGCAAGAGGTGGTGAGCGATTGCGTCCCGTAAAACAGAGGGGGTCACCATGCCCAATGATGCAAAAAAAAAAAAAACATCTTCCCTTAATTTCCCCTATAAGAACGACAGAGCCGCCCTCGTGCAGCTCCACAGAAAAGATGAAGGTCCCCCCTCCCCTGTGCTTGCGCAGGGGACCCTCCATATTTCTCTAACCGGAGAGGAGGCTTACTCCTCTCCTTCACTTACGGGTGCAGGGGACTCCCCCTCACCCCCTTCTCTGGAGGTGCTTTCGGGCACCTCCCCTTTTCCAGCGGCAGTCCCCTCTTTTCTTTCCAAGGGGACTGCCAAGAAAGCCAGCAGGCAGCCCACTGCCGATCGCCCCTCCTGTAAGCGGCTCGGTAGGGCAAACCCCCTTAGGGGGGAGAGGGAAGCCAGGCCCCTTCGGTCGCTTCCCGCAAAAAACCTGCTGGCAAGAATATTGAACCTTGCCGGAGTCAAGGCCTGTGCCTCCCCACACAAGACTAGTGACAATACAGCCAATGGGACCTGCGATGTCTTGGGAGGGGATGGCTAACTGGAGGCCCCTCCTGTGACACACACGGTCCTTGAGGAACCCAAGCCTCAGACGGTAGGGCCTTCCTTTCTCCTCCAAAAGGTGCCCCTACGACTACCGGGACCTTCTCCATTTCGGAGAGGGACCTGGCTGAGGCCGGTCCATCTGGCATGGGGGCTTATGCGGGCGGAGGTGAGAAGCGGGTTCATTCCCCGCCCTCCTCTCCTAAAATGAAGAATAAAAAGACTCGGGGCTCCTCTCCATCCGCGGGGGGCTGCGGGGACGGATGGGTCTGCTGCCACTTTGGTAGGTGACCAAGCCAAGATCGGCACATTCGGCCCCTCTACCCCACCGTGTGCGGAGCCCCTGACTAAGACCAATAGTGCACAGGGCGGAGCCTCGATGACATCAGGGCCCCTGATTCAGAGGTTACCTGGCGTTTTCGAGCCCGCTGGCTCGTTATTCGCTCCACTGATGGCACCATGTTGTCCAAGGGCAACATGATCCATCAGAGCAGAGGATTAGCTAGTGCAATTGGTAGAGAGCCGAAGGTGACCCGTTTCTCGGACGGGAGCCTTCTGGCGAATCCCGCCGAGGCGGCCAAGATAAGTGCTCTTCGGACACTTCATGGCACCCCGGTGAGTGTGACTCCGCACTCTACCATGAACTTTGTGAAAGGAGAAGTTTATGTGAGGGAACTCGTCGACTACTCCATTGAGGATATCACCTTAGAGCTGGCCGACCATGGGGCGGTTAAGGTAGAACGTGTGATAAGAAAACAGGGAGGGACCTCGAGACTCACCCCTACTCTCTTCGTCACGTTCGATTGTGACAAGCTCCCTGAGTCAGGGAGTGCTGGTTGGTACCGCCTGAAGGCATTCGTACCACTGCCGCGGCGGTGCTATTACTGTCACCGCTTCGGCCATACGAATCGCTCATGTAGACGTGCAAAGTCGGGGTCACCTGAAGTCTGTGTAAATTGCTCCAAGGTCGCACACGATAAGTCCAAATCGTGTGTTGTCAATTGCGGAGAGGCGCACCCTGCTTCTTCTAAGCAATGTGGTGCATATTTTCTTGAGAAAGAAATCCTGGCGAGGCTAAGGACTTGGTCCTTGCGCGCCCGGCTCTGCCTGGGCCGTCATATGCCTCAATAGTTGGAAAGGCACCCTCTGCTCCTGGCCCATCCAGGCCAACGAGCACGGTTGTTTCCGTGCCCATTCGGAGCCCTACTGCTGGCTCTACTCAACCCAAGCGCTCCCCTGATAAAGCTGGCGGCAAAAAGGGTTGATATCCAGCCCCGGCTAAAACCAGGGCTTCCCCCTCTTCCCCCAGCGTGACCGTTTCTCGTAAGGCGAAACGGCCACGCGCCTCAACCGAGTCGTGAGACTCACAGGAGGCAACACCCCTCAAGTTGGTCGCTAGGCCATCTTCCGGGGTTCCTAAAGCTGTCCCCCGAAAGGAAGACAGCAACAAAGGAGCTTCGGCTCCTTCGCCCACGCCTAGTGGTGGAGCGAGTGGCTCGGAGACGGTGGTTCCTCGAAAAGAGGGCCTCTGAAGCCGCAACGCCCTCCTAAAGTTTCGAGGCGGAGGAAGGAAAAGACTCGCATTGCGAGTCAAACCTCCCCTGATAAATCCTCGAAGGCGAGAGCGCTTTGTCCGGCTTACAGCGCCCGGTGATCTGCCTCTGGGAAGCGTACGGATATTCCCGTTCTGTCTTTTGTTAGAGGAGAGCTCCCGCGTCTCCTCCGAGCTAGGCCTGGAGGACATATTCCTTCAATGGAATTGCCGTGGACTACGGGCCAACTGAGAGGAGCTGCGTTTGCTCGTCTCGTCCCGTTTCCAGTTAGCAATCTTTTTGCAGGAGACCATGTTAGGCGCGTGCCCATTGCCCGCCTTCCCGGGGCATAAGAGTTGCGACCCCACTACCGCGGGATAGACGGGCTGGGGGATGCACGGTTTACACCCAGCATGATGTCTCCGTTCTTCCTTTCTCTTTAGATATCTCCTTTCAGGCAGTGGCTGTGCAGCTGCACCTGGATAGGAGGTATACTATCATTTCTGTGTACATTCCACCGTCAGCTGACTTCGACGCGGGGGACTTCCGCCGCGTCGTGGCACGGTTGCCGAGGCCCTATCTCTTGCTTGGAGATCTGAACGGCAGGCATCCTCTCTGGGGAGATTACTCCATAAATCCCAGGGGACAAGTCCTTGCCGATCTGATCGAAGAGCTTGAGATGCGTTCCCTAATCGTGGATGAGTTTACGCATCACTGTCCGAGAACCGCTTCATTTTCTTGCCTTGACCTATCTTTGTGCTCTTCGGATGCACAGCCTGATTTTGATTGGGGGGTGGTCGATAACCTCCATGGTAGTGATCACTTTCCCATTCAAATATCATTTTCAGGGCAACTGCCGCCTGAGAGACCACCTCGGTGGTGCTTAGTTCGGGCGTGGTGGCGTGCATTTCAGGAAATGACTGAATTCTCTATCTCAGTCGAGGAGTTTAGGTTGGTAGATGAAACCGTTGAGTTCTTCTCCGGCAACCTCATCGCCGCGGGCCTGACTACTATTCCCATAACGTCTGGCCGTTTTGCACGCCGACCACTCCCGTGGTGGTCGGCCGAGTGCAAGACGGCCCTCAAACAGAAGCGTTATGCCTACATGCGCTATAAGCGCTGCCCGGACGATTTGACGGTCGGTGAATTTCGCCGGGCTAGGTTCGGGTATATTTCGAAGCACGCCCGCCGCTCTTTTTAGCGGGTATACGTGTCCATTAAACGTGAAGAATCCTTTAGCAGAGGTGTGGAAGCGAGTCAAAAGGATTCGGGGCAAGTTCTCGCAGGACACCCCTCCCGTTCTCCAGGAGAATGGGACCGCAATCTCGGACCCCGCGTCCGTGGCGGAATCCTTAGCGACCGCTTTTTCCGCATTATCTTGCCGGGATGCTGCTACACTAGCATTCAATGCACGTCGTGATGTCGTGGAAGGCCACCGGCTGGACTTTACCTTCAAAGGCGGAGAACGCTTCAACGAAAAGTTTACTGTGAGTGATTTGCGCTCCGGCCTCGCTTCGTGCGTGAACACCGCCCATGGTCCGGACGATGCCCCGTACGCCATGCTTCGACACATGGGTGAGCGAGGCATGGCCTTTCTGTTAGATTCGTTCAACAGGATCTGGAGGGAAGGTCTTCTCGCAGACTCCTGGCGAATCGCTACTGTGCTCGCCTTTCGCAAGCCGGGGAGAGATCACTCTACTCCGACCGGTTTCCGCCCAATCTTTCTAACCTCTTGCGTGTGCAAGTTGATGGAGAAATTGGTAAATGTTAGACTAGCGTTTTTCCTGTAAAGCGGAGACCATCTGTCTTCTGCACAATGCTGCTTCCGCAAGTTCCACTCCACGTCGGATGCTATGCTCCGACTGGAAAATGCCATCTGCGAGGGTTTCCTTTGTAGACAGCACTACGCCACAATCTTTTTCGATCTGGAGAAGGCCTATGATACCGCATGGCAATACGCTATCATGGAGACTCCATACGATGGGGGCGAGGGGACGCCTCCCAATGTTTATATCTGAATTTTTGCGAGATCGTCGATTCCGCGTGCAGGTGGGGGGAGCTCTCTCCCACCCAAAGGAGCAGGAAGAGGGTGTCCCGCAAGGAAGTGTTCTCAGTGTCACACTCTTTGCCCTGAGCATCAACGGCATCACCTCGGTGCTGCCGGAAGAAGTTCTCGCTACTCTCTACGTGGACGATTTTTCGATCTCTTTTGGCGCGGCCCAGATGCCAACTCTCGAGCGTCGACTCCAACAGGCATTGAACCGCGTCTCTCGCTATGCCGAAGTGCACAGGTTTCGGTTTTCTTTGGCCAAGACTAAGGTGGTGCACTTCTGCCGCCATCCAAGGCTCCACCCTGACTCAGACTTGTTTCTTAATGGGGTGCGCCCGGATGTGGTTGAGTCGCACCGTTTCCTTGGTCTTGTATTCGACCGACGCCTCACCTGAGAGGCTCATATTCGCAGCCTTAGGGTCTCTTGTACCCGCGCCATGGACATTCTCCGTTCCGTGACGTTCAGCGCTTGGGGCGCTGATAGCGCTACTGCTTTACTTTCTTATCGATCTTTTTCGTTCGAAGCTCGACTACGGATGCGAGTTTTACGCATCCGCAGCAGAGTGTTTTTTGCGGAAGGTGGATTCGATCCACCACACCGGCCTTCGCCTTGCGAGCGGTGCCTCCGCACTTCCCCCATTGAGAGTCTGTTGGTCGATGCTGGAGATATGCCACTCGCTCTGCGCCACGTGCAGTGCATCACTCGCCTGTATGCGCGAGCCCGGCGCCTCCCTCAGTCGCCAACAGCTTTCACTGCATCCGCAGCTGATCTCGACGGTGCCTATGCCGCCGAGAGACGCGAGTCATACCCTAAGCCCTTTGGGTTTAGGGCCAGGAAACTCCTTCGAGAGGTAGATATAGCTCTCGGGCTGGTGGCGCCCCTGGTTCTGCCTAGGACGCCACCCTGGAGGGTACTGCATTTGGCTATTTGTCGCCACGTCTCTGCTCCCAAAGCTTGTACTGCGCCGGGAGTATTGCGTTCGACCTTTTTGGAGCACACATCGTGTCACGCTGGTACCGTGCCAGTGTATACGGATGGCTCCAAGTCCCAAGAGGGGGTCGGCTTCCACGCGGTATCCCCTCTGTTTGAAGTCAGCGGGGCTCTACCAGGCGCTGCGTCTGTCTTCACGGCCGAGCTGGTGGCAATACACCACTCGGTACGGGAGATTACGCGACGTGCCCGGTTCGGAGACCGGATTGTGATCTATAGCGACTCACAAAGCGCCCTGAGTGCACTCGGGGCATTGGAATCTCCGCATCCCCTGGTTCGCGATATCCGTGACGCCACGGTTTTGGCGAGCCGGGTGGATGTCGAGATTATCTTCTGCTGGGTTCCTGGACATGTAGGAGTTGCGGGGAATGAGCGCGCCGATGAGGGCGCCAAAGAGTCCGCAAGGCCTTTGTGACCGGACCAGCGTTTCGCTCTTCCTCACACTGACTACATGGCAGGAATACGGGCTGCTCTTCGGACTGCTTGGCAAGGAAGCTTCGAGTTCGTCGAAGGGAACTTAAAGTTGCGTTCTATTGCGCCGCGACTGTTACCATGGACCTATCCCTCAATGCCGCGACGGCTTCCGGTCGCTTTCTGTCGTCTCGGAATCGGCTTCACGTGTGACGCATCGCTATTTGATCGAGCGCTCGTCCGCGCCCTATTGCGACGACTGCGTCGTCCCCCAGACTGTTCGGCACATTCTTGTCGAATATCCAAGTCTGGGTGATCTTCGCGCACGTTACCTGTCCCGGTACCGGGCCGGATGGGGTCGCTACCGCCTGTCCCTTGTATTCGGGACGAGTGCTTGCACCATGTGAGGTGGACTGATAGACCTTTTGGGGAAGGCCGGCCTTTCCCCTTATATTTAACTACTTGTTTTTTTTTTGTAGGTCGCAGGTTCCTGCGCCGGGGGGAGGGGGACCTCCCCCCGACCCCGGATCTTGCTCCCTCATTCTTATCCCTTTTTATTATTGTTTCTGTTAAAATTTTTATTTTCAAGTAGCCTAGAACTAGGTTGTTTGTTTGCGGCGACTTACGCCCAAGTCGGCAGTCGCCAGATAGCCCCTTTATTTTTATTTTTTTTAAATCTTGCCTTCCTTGGTCAAAAATTTGATCACTGCGCGATGCTCAACCTTCTCCATTATTGAAAAATTTGTGACTGACTATCTGCGATCAGCTACTGCTTCTTAAATAGACGAGTTAAGAGCGTGCTGTTGCAGGTCCTGACTTGTCATAACCTATCCTAGCACCCCCACAAACAGCCATCTCCCTTTCTCTCTTTTGCCCTACCGATTCGCAAAACTTATTGACCGCCCCTCGTACGCCAGTTAGCAATTATTATGGTGGTAGAGGATTATTACCGCTTATCGACGCTAAGGCGTCTATCTCAGCGTACGTTTTAATGGAGTAGGTTACTGATGGATGAGGTGTGTACTGGTGATGACAATGATTTGTGGATTTGAGACCTGCAGCGGACAGGAATGAGTATATGGCATCTTTTGAGAAATGGGGGGGGGGGGGCTTTCGGCCAGAATCATCGTTAGGTGTTTACTACGGGAGTATTATATAATAATGAACTTCCTAAATTTAGCCTGCTTATTTATCCTAAAAATACGTATACGCCTGGCAACGTGCAACGCAACCCCTCTGCTCTCTTAAGATATTAATATGGTCAGCCAACAGTCTCCCTCCATAGAATATATGAATCAATTCTCCACAAACGTGATAAAGCTGAAGCAGACCTTCAATTTCTTGAAATCTGTCGCAACAACGAAACGTTCCACAACTTCATATACTTTAAGCTTTATCGAAAATCCCTCTACCATTCGCATTTCTATAAAGAATCTCTCACCTACCTTTTAGCCAACGAAATCAACTTCAAAGCAAAACTAAATGAACGACATCAAGAATCTCTACCTTAGCTTACTTCTTAATTGAAAAATCAAGTAGAGGTGTAGTTATAATGAACAATGAAAAATATACACGAAAAATGCTCATGATTTTAGATGACCGATCCAAATTGGCTCCCGTCCAAGAAGACCCGCTGAAACTCTCCCTCCTACTTGAAGACCAAGTCAATAGGCTTCTTCTTTCACTAAAAAATCGCACGCTCCACTCTACAGTCTTCCTAAAATCCATAAATATAATGTATCCCTTCGACCTATTCTAGCAACCTATAACCTCTCTAATTATAAAACAGCCAAAACTAATACACTGTCAAAAATTCTATACACCTATACAAGATGGGGTCGGTTTCCACGCCGTATCCTCTCTGTTTGAAGTCAGCGGGGCTCTACCAGGCGCTGCGTCTGTCTTCACGGCCGAGCTGGTGGCAAAAAAACACTCGATACGGGATATTACGCGACGTGCCCGGTTCGGAGACCGGATTGTGATCTATAGCGACTCACAAAGCGCCCTGAGTGCTCTCAGGGCATTGGAATCTCCGCATCCCCTGGTTCGCGATATCCGTGACGCCACGGTTTTGGCGAGCCGGGCAGATGTCGAGATTATCTTCTGCTGGGTTCCTGGACATGCAGGAATTGCGGGGAATGAACGCGCCGATGAGGCCGCCAAAGAGTCTGTGAGGACTCTGCGACCGGACCAGCGTTTCGCTCTTCCTCACACCGACTACATGGCAGGAATACGGGCAGCTCTTCGGACTGCTTGGCAAAGAAGATGGGAGACGGTCGAAGGGAACTTAAAGTTGCGTTCTATTGCGCCGCGACTGTTACCATGAACCTATCCCCCAATGCCACGGCGGCTTCAGGTTGCTTTCTGTCGTCTCCGAATCGGACACACTCGTGTGACGCATCGCTATTTGATGGAGCGCTCGCCTGCGCCCTATTGCAATGACTGCGTCGACCCCCAGACTGTTCGGCACATTCTTATCGAATGTCCCAGTCTGGGTGATCTTCGCGCACGACACCTGTCCCGGTACCGAGATGGGTGGGGTCGCTACCACCTGTCCCTTGTGCTCGGGACGAGTTCGTGCACATTGACTTGTGGACTTGTTGACTTTAGGGGGAAGGCCGGGCTTCTTCCCTTTATTTAAGGCTCTTTTTGTTTTTCGTTTGATATTGTTGTTTTGTAGGTTGCACTCTCCTGCATCGGGGTGAGGGGGACCTCCCCCCGCGGCCGGAGACTGCTTCCAGATTTTTAAGTTTTGCAATTTATATCGTTATGTTTTCATATATTTTTTTTTTAAAGTAGCCTAGTTCTAGGCTGTCGTGTTTTTCGGCGACTTATGCCCAAGTGGGTAGTTGCCCGATGGGCTCTATAAAATTAAAAAAAAATCCACCAAAATCAAATTAAACTATCGAAACCTTACTTTCTCGCACTTACAATCTCTCCTCATCATACCTCAATTTCCGCAACGAGATCACTTTCTTCACTAACTTTCCAACAAAACGGATCTCCTTCAAACTTATACGACCGAACTCTTCGAAATTTTATCAATAACATATTTAACCCGAAAAATCCCTCATACAACGTCCCTAAAGAAAAGGTTTTTGTACCTCTCCCATATATAGGACCCCTCAATTCACTTCTCTGGGCCAAACTCTCACTATTTTTAAAAATTCATTTCTTTCAACACATTTTATAGCAAATTTTCAAAACACACTCAAAGTACATCTTTTGAACATTAAAGACAAAATACCAACGCTGCTTCGATCCTCAATTATATATGAATTCACCTGCACGATATGTAATTGCGCGACTTTGGTCTTTTCGGGAAATAAAAAATGGGAATGGTTCTAAAATATCCTATTAAATGTTTTCATTTGAGTTTCTTTTTGTTTCGTTCCACACACAAATTTATTTACATTGCCGAGTGTACACATTACTACTTCATGGGTTTGTGTGTGCACATATTGTGTGCACCACAGAACTTTCACGAAGAACGTCAGCCGGTGTAAAGGATTTGCCAGGAAACGGCAAGTGGTTGCATATCCTCGCAGGGGCCAGCATCCAGGGTGGGATCACTGCGAAGGATATCCGGCAGATTTGGGGAAGAGGAGGCAATTTTAGGGAGGTGCCAATTGGCCTCAGGTGAGGGGTCACCTGTAACCTTTCAAAAAGTAGGGCGAGAAGCGAGTCTCCGGGACCGTATGAGAGCCTCCGTGGCTAGAAAGTTCCGTCGCTCCCTTATGGGAGAGACGTTACAATCTGCCCGAAGGCTTGCGATAGGTGAGCGGAAGGTTCCAGAAGCCATCGGCAGAGTGAAGTTTTGTATGGGTTCGAGACGTCGGTGGGTAGAATGGGACGCTGAGGCGTAGACCTCACACCCAACGTCGAGTTTGGGGGAAGAAGGGCACCGTAAAGGCACAGCAAGGTGCGGCGGTCAACGCCCCAGTTAGTTTGGGAGAGAAGGCGTAGAAGGTTAAGTGTCGGGCAGGTGGCAGTCACAAGGTGTTCCATGTGAGGCCCCCTAAGACAAGTATGGGATTGGAGTCCCAGACATAAGCAGCGGACGCTCGAGAGCCCGTATACCTCGGCGGTGGAAAAAAGGAACAAGACTTAGAAGGAGAAAAGGATAGACCCTTAGAAGACGCCCAATCCACGGCCGCAGTGTATTGGTTGACCCAAGAGTGATTTACCGCTAAAGTAAATCACCAGTTCGCCAGCGTAGAGCAAGCTATTGATAATTATTGGAGGGAGTGAAGTGGTAACAGTATTCATGACGAAAGAGAAGAGGAGTACACTTAGGACAGATCCCAGAGGGACTCTTATCCTGCGGATAAGGAATAGATGTAGAGGAACCGACTCGAATTTGAAAGGACCGATCGCGAAGAAATCCCGAGAGGAAAGTTGGCATATAGCTGCGGAAGTTAAGAGAATGGAGATTCCAGAGTATGGAGGATCTAGTGACAGTGTCGTATCCCTTGTGAATGTCAAAGAAGACGGCCAACAAGCAATTACGTTGTGAGAAAGCCTCCTGCACGTCGTGATTGAGGCGCAGGAGTGATCTAATACAGTGCGAACTGATGAAAGCCAGTTTGGCATACAATAAAAAGAGATTGTGTTTCGACAGTGAAAGAAAGACGAGACGCCACCATCCTCTCCATGACCTTGCAGGAACCAGGAACAGCAAGTCATGGCTATAGGACGATATGACGAAACATCTGCAGGGTCCGAATCCGGTTTGAAGATTGGCACGATAGTAGCTATATGCAATGCCGTGGGAAAGATGTCATCAATCCAGATGCGGTTTTATAGATGATGAAGTGGAGAGCAGAAACCTTGTAGGTGTTTGAGCACAGTATGGGATTCCGTAAGAACCAGGGCTAGTTGGGCGACATGAGACGAGGGAGTTTTTTAACTCTGATCTGAGAGAGAAAGCTGGAGGATAACTGTGAAGTGCGGTCTTGTTCGATATCGACGATAAGTGCCTGGCGAGCCTGCAGTCACCTCGTATCCATCATAGAGGTAGGCATTTCCTTCTCTAATGACGGGCTGGCGCGGCGAAGATGCCTTGCCAGCAACGCCGCGAACACGGCGCCACACCGGTGGTAGAGGATGAGAAGGAAAATCCGGACTCATAGGGTCTCCACGACGACGGACGTCCCTCTTTGAGGCATCGGCGGATGGGGGCCCGTGCCCGGTTCATTTCTTTATGTTAGGGAAGACGGGTTCGGTAGTACCAGTGTGCGGCGCTCTTCTTTCTGCGAACCACCTCGTTGCACGCCGGAGAACACCACAGAATGGCCCTGGGGTGTACCGCATCTGACGAACTAGGAATTGAAGAAGTAGCTGCAGAAATTATTAGAGAGTTGAAGGACAGAGCCTCATGAAATGTATGGAAATCATGCACTAGCCGAAAGCAGACCGTATTAACCAGGAAAGCTACCCAGACAGCCCTACAGAAGTGTCATTTCTGTCCACGGACAGATTCGAAAGGTGAGGGGATAGAGAGAGAGAAAGAGACCGGAAAGTAGTCGCTGCCGAAATCGTCCTGGGAAACTGCCCACGATAAGTCAAGCAGTGCCTCATCCGAAATAAGGGAAAGATCAAGGCAAGGAAGGGTGAAGGTGTGTGGGTGAGCTAAAGTTTAATGGAGAGAAGAATAGCTCATCCATAAGTGATAGCAAAGTAGGTGCTAGGAACGTCGTGCAACAGTCTCCCCAAACAGGATCCCTACTATTGAAGACCCCAGGATGAGAAAAGGGCGAGAAAGTTGAAGGATTAGTTCACGAAAAGAATCAAGAGTAGGGCGGTAGTGAGGAGGAATGTAGACCGAACACACAGTGTACTGCCGTCTTAAGAAAAGCCGGACAGCCACCGCATGAAGGTCCGTATGTAGGGTGAGGAGGTGACAAGGGACCGAGTCGAGTACCAGAATGGCAGCTTTACCTCTGTTAGAATCACCGCATCGCTGAGAAACAAAAGGGAGGTAACCTGGGATCCTAAGGACCTGGCGACCTCGTAAGATTAATTGCTGTAAACAGAGACAGGAAGATTTATGGGATAAAAGACTGATGATGCTCTCCCAGTTGCCCAGCAGACCACGGCAGTTCCAGTGGACTACTGTGGGAGAGACAAAATGCCTTCGGGGAAGGCCATAGCGGGGATCTACCCACTCCGTGGGTTTGAGGATAAGGGCTTCCCAGCAAGACAAGGCTGGGACCCGGATTCCTTAGGTGTTTTTTTTCAGTTTGGGGCTGGATTTTTTGATAGGAGAGGAACTGTTGGATAACGGTGGGAAGCAGGGAGGGTGGGTGGTGAAAATGGAGTTAGGGGAAGTGAAAGGAGGGATGGGTGGGTTTTATGGGGAAGAGTGATGGCTCTGGGTATTTTGTGGGGTTTGTTTAGAGGGAGAGGTCAAGTTGAAGAGGCTTTCAAGGGCTTCCTCAGGCTCGAGAGCCTTCCTCTCTTAGGAGGGAGGAATAGGATGGGGATGAACCTCTGCGACCACAATAATTTCTGTAGACCACGGAGGCCTTTTCGTCCGTTCGGGCGATGACGTCTCGATTCGAGCGAGACACTTCGGAGGAGTGGTAACAAGGATGGGGGGGGCGCTTGCGTAGCCTCTAGTGTGGGGGAGGCGTTTAACCTCCGGCGGACCCTCTTATGTGTCCGGGGTAACCTCGGAATGGCTGGGGTGGGAACCACTTCCATCACCGTGAGGGTGTGGTTAGCGACGCTGTCGCTTTCTGGGATTACCCCAAACCTGTTGGACAGGTTTAGCGAGAGGGCTACATCAGCATAGGTCGCTCCTTGCGGCCTAGTCTTTTTTAATACTCGGTCGCGAGCTTCTCGGACACTACGGAAGGCGGTATATCTTAGAGACTGAATCTCGGCCCCAAATTTATAGGTCAGGCAGTCTCTTGAGGATGCTGAGTGACTCCTTTTGCGGTTGGAGCAATGGGGCGCCGACATACATGGGAGAGGGTGGAAAGCTCCACCACAGATGTGGCAGAGTGCTGCGGGCTGGCGACACTTCGAGCTTACATGCTCGAATTTATTGCATTTAAAAGCAGCGCATCGGGGATCGTACGTAGTGGCCAACTGAGAATTTACATGTCTTAGTGTCTCCGATCCCCCAGTACACGTGTGGTGGAGGGCATATTGCCTTAAAAGATAGGAGGTGACGGGTAGGCATACCCGCCTTACCAACCATTTGGCTAAATCTGTATACCTCTATGACACCCTGTGGAGACAGATCCTCCAAGATGTCCTCAACAAGTAGGTCATGAAAGGTCTTCGCATATATAGTCCCTGGTGGCTGTTTACGCGCCGAGAGCTAGCACCGATTCCGTGGACCCAGCTGAACGGGACTTTACAACCAAAGTCCCGTCAGCCTGAGGTCTCAGGTCGAACCTCTTGGTTCCGGCTTTCGCATGAAGCTCCTTAAATAGGCGCTCCCGATTAACCGGAAGAGAAGAGTTAGGTTCTGGTTTAAGAACCAGAAACCTGTTAAAAGGACAGAGTAAGGGAGTTTACTTCGAAGCTCCTCGGGATCTTGAGTACTCGGTGACTATGCTTCTTTTTGCGACCTAATGCCTTAGTATTTGTCTGTGTCGGAGTATTATGGGGTTTGTCTTCAACAGAGTAGGATGACCTGGTGGCTGGTGAAATGTCACCAGCCCTGAAAGTGTCAGCGCATGAAAATTTTGGAAGCAGAGGCGTGGCGGCAAACAGTCAAAGATGGTACCATCCAGGGTGGCTTGAGAGCTACCCTGAGCTCTCGAAAGAGTTTCCTATCCCTAAACCCAAACGGCTTAGGGCCTCTCTAGACAGCATAGGCACAATAGAGATCGACTGCGGATGCAGTGAGAGCCCTTGGCGATGAGGTGGGCGCCCGAATCAAGGGTACAGGCGCATAATTCAATGTACACGGCGCAGAGCGAGTGGTATCTCTCCAGCATTGACAAGTAGTCTCTCAATTGGGGACGTGCGGAAGGCAACGCTCGTCAGTCGAAGGCTGGCATGAGGGATTGAATCCACCTTCCGCAATACACGCTCGGCTGCGGAGGACTAAAACTCGCATCTGTAGTCAAGCTTCTAATGAACAAAGGATCGATAAAAAAGCAAGACAGTAGATCCATGTCATAAACTTTACGGAACAAAGAATTTCCGGACCTAAGTACAAGAGACCTAAGGCTGCGAGTATTGACTTGCTAGGTGAGTCGTCGTTCAAAATAAGATCAAGGAAACTGTGCAAATCCCCCGTTGAGGGTCAATTCCGGGTCGGGGTGGAGCCGTGGTTGGCAGCAGAAGTGCACCAACTTATTCTTGACCAAGGAGAATATATTCAAGCATAACCGAGGAATAGCGTTTATGCTCGGGGCAAAGAGTGCGACACCCAGGACACTTACCTGCGGGACACCATCTTACTGCCTAATTGGGTCAGAGAGTGCTCCTTCACCAGGGCGCGGAATCAACAATCTCGCAAAAACTCCAAAGTAAAGATTGGGAGGCGCCCTATCGTGTGAAGAATCTCCGTGATACCCGATCTCCATGCGGTATCATAGGCTTTCTCTAAATCGAAAAACACCTTGTTGTAGTGATGTCTAGGAAAGGAAGGCCTTGCAGACGGCATTTTCTACTCGCATCAGAGATTCCGGCATAGAGTGGAACTTGCAGAAGCCGCACTTATTTCTTTTTTTGGAGCCTATCTTGCGACTGTCTCATAGGAGAGAAGTCGCAGTACTCACACATAAGCCTACCACTAGGATATACTAAAAAACCCCAGATAATATGTAAATAACAACGATAAAAGTACAAAGCTAAACAAAACAGAAAAGAAAAGGCAACAAGAAGGAAGCTCGCTCCGCCATCGTGAGTAGGCCCGCCTCCCCTCGACGCAGGAACAAGCGACCTACAAAAAACCTGTTATATAAAGTGGATGAGGCCAGCCTCCTCCAAAAACTCATATTTTCCAGAAGTCTCAGGTGTACGAACCAGTTCCGAGTACAAGGGACACGCAGCAGCGCCCCCTCTCATCCCGGTAACGGAAAAGGTAACGTGCGCGAAGATCACCCAGACTGGGATATTCGACAAGAATGTGACGAGCAGTCTGGGGGACAAAGTACTCGGCAAATTAAGGCGCAGGCGAGCGCTCCACCAAATAGTGGTGCTTCCCGAGGGTGTGTCTTATCCGGAGACGATAGAAAGCAACCTGAAGAGGTCGCGGCATTGGGGGTCGGAAAATACGAACAGTCGTGGCGCAATGGCACGTAACTTTAAGTTACCCTCGACCGTCTCCCATCTTCTTTGTCAAGCAGCCCGGATGGTAGCCCGTATTCCTGCCATGTAATCGGTGTAAGGAAGAGCGAAATGCTGGTCTGGTCTCCCAGTCCTAGCGGACTCCTTGGCGCCTTAACTGACGCGCTCATTCCCCGAAATTCCTATATGTCCAGGAACCCAGCAGAAGATAATCTCGACATCCGCCCGGCTCGCGAACCAGGGGATGTGGAGATTCCAATGCTCTGAGATCAAACTGAATTTTCCAGACGAATTTTCTCGAAAATATTCTGAGAAGAGCATCCACCATGGAGTGGAACTTGCGGAAGCCGCGCCTTGCAGAAGACAGATGGCCTCCGTTGTGCAGAAAAAAAGGCTAATCTAACATTTATCAATTTATCCTTTAATTTGCATACGCGGGAGTTTAGAGAGGTTGGGCCAAAACCAGCCGAGGTAGAGTGATCTCTCGCCGGGTTGCGAAAAGCGAGCACAGTAGCGAATCACCAAAATTCTGGGAGGATGCCATTTACCCTGATCCTGTTGAACAAATCCAACAGAAAGGCCATGCCTCGCTCACTCAGGTGTCGAAGCATGGCGTACGGGATATTGTCCGGACCAGGAGCAGTGTCCGTGCACGAAACGACAGCAGAACGCAACTCATTCTAAGTACCCCTATCGTTAAAGGCATAACGCTTCTGCTCGTGGACCGCCTGACTTTCGAGTGACCACCACAAAAGCAGTTGGATTACAAAACGGCCAAACGTTCTAGAAATAGTAGTCAGGCCAATGGCAATGAGGTTACTGGAGAAGAACTCATCGGCCTCATCTACCAACCAAAACTCCTTGACTAAGAGAGATAAATCAGTCATTTCCTGAAATGCGAACCATCGCGCCCGCGCTAAGCACTACCGGGGCGTACTCTAGGGCGGCAGCGGCCCGGAAAATGATATTTGAATGGGAAAGTGAATACTCCCTCGGAGGTCATCGACTACTCCCTAACCAAAATCAGGCAGTACAACCGGAAAGCAGAAAGATAGATCGAAGCAGGAAAATGAAGCGTTACTCGTGTAGTGATGCCTAAACACCTCCACATTTAGGACACTTATCTCTAGCTTGTCGATCAGGTTGGCAAGGACTTGGACCCCTGGGGTTGATCGAGTAGTCTGCCCAGACAAGATCCCCAAACAAGAGATAGGGCGTCGGAAGTCCTGGTGGGGTCAAGAGCACAAAGATAGATCGAAGCAGGAAAATTAAGCGTTACTCGTTCAGTGATGCCTAAACACCTCCACATTTAGGACACCTATCTCTAGCTGGTCGATCAGGTTGGCAAGGACTTTGACCCCTGGGGTTGATCGAGTAGTCTCCCCAGACAAGATCCCCAAACAAGAGATAGGGCGTCGGAAGTCCTGGTGGGGTCAGGAGCAGAAGCTGTCTTTTTTTAACATTTAAGCATAAGACGTCCCAGGAAGCGCCAGGTGCGCCAGGTGCGCCAGGACCAAGTCCTTAGCGCGCGTAATGAAAGACGTTCCTGGTCCTGAACAGCCAGGATTTCTTTCTCAAGGAGATAGTCATCATATTGCTTTGAGGAAGCGGAATGCGGCTCTCCACAATTGACTTCACACGATTTGGACTTATCGTATGTGGCCTTGGAGCAACTTACACAGACATCGGCTAACCCCTATTTTGCACGTCTAAAGGAGCGATTCGTATGGCTGAAGCGGTGGCAGTTTTAGAACATCTGCGGCAGTTTCACGAATACCTCACGCGGTAGCAATACCAACCGGCACGCACCGAGTCAGGGAGCTTATCACAGTCGAACTAGACGAAGAGTGTAGGGGTGGGTTTCGAGGTTCCCCCCCTGTTTTCTCATCACACGTTCGACCTTGACCACTCCAGGGTCGGCCAGCTCTAAGGTGATGTCATCTCCGAGTAGTTCACGAGTTCCTTCGCATAAACAACTCCTTTCACGAAGTTCATGGTAAGTTGCGGCGTCACACTGACCGGCGTGCCATCAAGTTTCCTAAGGGCAGTAATCATGGCCGCCTCTTAGGGATTCGACGCATTCACCAGCAGGCTCCTGTCCGAGAAACGGGTAACTTTCGGCTCTCTAGCTAGAGCTCTCCTCTGATGGATTACATTGCCCTTTTACAACATGCTGACATCAGTGCAGCGAATGACGAGCAAGCGTTTAAAGCCAGTGGGCTCAAAAACGGCAGGAAACCTAGGAATGAGGGGCCTCTATGTAATCAAGGCTCTGCTGTGCGCACTTTTAGTCGTTGCCTGGGGAGTAGCCACCCGCAAAAGCATCAGGGGCCGGACGACCCGATCTTAGCTTGGTCGAACACCGAAACGGCAGCGGCCCTGTCCGTTCCCGTGGCTCGCGCTAAGGGATAGGAACCCCGATTCTTCTTTGTCTTTTTTCAAGGCTTTTCTTCTTAGGATAGTTGGGCGGGGAATAACCTGCTTCTTTCCCCCGCCATTCGGAGCCCTTAGGCCAGATTGACCGGCTTCGTAAAGATCTTTCTCTGAAATGGAGAAGGTCTTGGTTGTCACAGGATTACCAGCCAGGGGAGGAGGTAGATTCTCTCCTTGTGAGCCCTCGAGGACTCAAGCCGTCTAGGAAGGAGCTTGCATATTGGCGGACTCGTGTTCTCTGCTTGGCACCGAGCCTGGTTTTGACACCATAGAAGATCCTACCGTCGGGGCTGGGTTACCTCAGGGACCATGTCCATCTCAACGTACATAGTCCATGTGTCACACTCCCCCCAAAAAACATTACGGATTCCATTCGAGGAACCTTTTGTCAAGTAGTGAGCCAGAGAACCGGCATCCGTCGGGGAAGAGAGGAAGGCAGTTACACTGACCCCTTTTAGGCTAGTTATGCACGCAAGCAGGACATTAGGAGACACAGGCCAACGGGCCCTGCCATCCCTTGCTCCTCTAAGGGGGTTGCCCCTATCGAGCCGCTCGCACCGGGAGCGGTCAATTATGGGCCACCTGCCTGCTTTCTTGGTAGTCCATCGGAAAGTAAAGGGGACACTGCCGCTAGAAAACTGGAAGGAGCGTTTGACCCCCCCCCCCTTCCCAGGCACCTTCGCCTTACAGCTTCGCTTCCTCTCACCCAACCATCCCGTATCGGGATGGTTGGGTGAGAGAAAGCTAGTCGCCGTCTACCTTGTCAATTTAGAAGTCGACCAGAGAAAGTTGTGGGAGAGTTGGTTTGGAAAGTGAGCAAGCAGGATATGAAGACAGGGCGTTAGAAAGAAGGAGAAGAGGTTAAGCTGGGGCAGGAGCCGCACTATGCAGAAGAAAGGTGGCCTCCATTGCCCAGGTAAAAGCCTATTCTAACATTTACCAATTTCTCCATTAACTTGCACACGCAGGTGGTTAGAGAGATCTGGGCGGAAACCGGCCGGATTAGAGTTATCTTCCCCCGGTTTGAAAAAAGCGAGCACAGTAGCCTTTGCCAGGAGTCTGGGAAGATACCCTCTGTCCAGATCCTATTGAACAAATTGTAATAGAAATGCCATGCCTTGCTTACTTAGTTGTCGAGGCATGGCATAAGGGACATCACCTGGACCATGGGCGGTGTCTGGGCACGAGGCCAGGGTTATGTCGTTGAAGGGTTATCCACCCCAGGAGGTACAGTCCATTTGGCGGCCTTCAGCGATATCACGACGTGCATTGAATGCTCTATTTTTGTTTAATAGCTTTTCTTGCCGACAATGCTATTTTAGTGTTGTCTGTTGTCTCATTTTTCGTTTGTAAATGTATGGGACTGGATGTGATGTGTTGTGACGCTTTTTATGTGTATATTGGAGTGATATTATTTCGTGTACACAGTTTTGTGCTCGGGAACCGGCTTCTGAGTGAGGCTTTCGTCCGTAGCCACGCAGGTATATTCAACCTGCCGCCTGCTCCCTGGAGTTCTGGAATTACATCATCCGTTAGAGTGGATCAGATCTTTTTGCCCAGTTTCTGGGTGACGACATTGATGGGCTACAAGCATTTCCTCCAATGCAGGACGCTTTGCCTAATTCGGTCACGCCTTCTTACTTTGTTGATAAGCAGAGAGGCAGTGTTCTGGATACGTTAGAGCCTTTTCATCGAGGTTTTATTAGCCACTTGGGACACCACTGCGGGGTAGATCAGCATAGCTCGGACATACATCATATATAATTTTCTGATGTTGGCCTAGCTAAGATCTCTAAACCTGTAGAGCTTGGAGATTTCTCTCTTCGCCAGGTTCCACCTCTCCGTGTGGTGTCTCGAGTATCTATGGTCAGTGATTTTAAGGCCCAAGACGGTGCCTTCGGTGGAGTAGCCGTATCTCCTCCCATCTATGATGATGGGCCATGTCAACTCGCGGTTCAACGGGACAATTTTGAACTTGTCCCTGTTGGTCCTGATTTTCCATTGTCTCTCGAATCGGCTGATGTTGTTGATTTCCGCTATAGTGCGGGCCGCCTGCGCCCTCGCTTTCCTCTCCGGGCACGCGACAATTTGTGTGACGTCATCTGCGAATTGCAGATACATCGTGTCCCTGTGCACCGGAGTTGGAAGGTCGATGGTGAAGACCAAGTAAAGCAGAGGAATCAGGCAGCTTCCCTGAGGGACGCCCGATTTTAATTCGAATTCAGGGCCTCTCTGCCCTTCAATCATGAGACACGCCCTTCTGTCTATGATGAAGTCACAGAGGATCCTTTCCAGGATTGGGTCTAGCTGGAGGTTCAGGATCTTGTATTGAAGTACTTCCAGCCAGACTTTATCGAAGGCCTTTTGCACGTCCCTCAACACAATGTCTACATAGAACCTGTTCGCTTGGGTGTATGCTATTTCTCAGTTAGAAGCGCCAGGGCGGTGTCTGTGCCCCTTTTTTTCGGAACCCGTGTTGTTGTGGTTGTGCGCTCCTAACTCGCTCAGTTGAGATTGTAGCCTGTTCGCTAAAATCTTTTCAAAGATTCTACCCTGCATCTCAAGAAGAGAGATGGGGTGATAGCTTGCCACCTGGTCTGGGGGCTTGTTTCCCTTTGGGATAAAGATGATTTTGGCGATCTTGTTTCCATCCGGGAAGTAGCCTGTATTCAGGGCGGCATTCATCGTGTTTGCCAATCCCAGAATAATTTGCCTTGGGGCATTTACGAGGTTATTTTTCGTAATCCTAGACCAGCCTGGAGCCCTCTGCTTGAAGGACCTTATGGTGTTCAAGGTCTCTTCTACAGTTATCGGGCATCCAGGGTCAGCCATCACTCTTTCCTGTGATACTTGCGGATGGGGGTGTGTTCTATGTATCATTGTGCCGAGGTCGTCGAACAGTTGGTCTTCGAAGTCCTGGTCGAAGTCATCGTTCTCCTCCGGTGATATAATGAAAATCGTTTGCCATTGCGATGTAAATCTTCTTTCGAGAGACTCTGGGTTCTCTATGATGTCGTCTCCTTCCTTGATTTGGGTTCTGGGTCTGGGAGGTGATCCCCTAATTCTCCGGATGTTATTCCAGAATTTTACAGGATCACTCTCCCTGTCCAGTCTCCCAATGATGTCATTCCATATCGTCCTTTGTTTTTCTGTTATGATGTCTTTCATTTGCATGCCTAGATGCCTCATTCTGGCCGTCCTTTCCCTATTGGTACCTGTCCTGCCGATCTCATCATAGATTTCTCTATGTTCTCGGGCGATTTCTCTCATCTCTTCCGTCCACTCAGGTTGTAGGAGCATTTTATAGGAGATTCTGAGAACACATCTCTCGTCGGCTTGAATGAGGAGATCGGTGATCTTGTTGATCTCCTCATCAATTTCTTCGAGATTAGCGTCTCCCAGATCAGTTGGTTGGTATGTACTGAGTATCTCTCTATATAGCTCCCAGTCAGCTTTTGCGTAACTTTTCCTAAGTGTAACGGGCTTGAGTATTGGCGCTAGCGAGATGGTAGTGAGAATCTGGATGTGATTTCTCGGAACCACTGGTCCGGGCTCATTGACAATGTTGAAGGGAAAGTTTTGGGATGTCAACACAATGTCCGGCTTTGGTGCCGAACGTTGTGTTTTGAAGGTCGGGAAATCTGGCCTGACCCTCTGGAGTCTGTCTCTTACGAGTAGCATCTCCAGGTTTCTTCTCCTTTGATCGGTGCTTCCGTAGCCTGATGCACGGCATCTGGCATTAAAATCACCGCCAAGCAATGTCAATTTCCCACGCCTGAAGAGGTTGTAAAAGTTAAGTATCGGCAGGTAATCGCGTCGCGGTGGTTGATAGGCCGCTGCTACGGTCAGGTCTCTAACTAGGGTAGGTATTGCTACTGCCACGAATGATTCATCTAGACCTGGAAGTGTTTTATATGTTAGGTTGTTCCTGATCGCGATGGCAGCGACATTGAACCGTTCTTGTGTTTAGTTTTTGCTGATGATTGTGTAATTGGGTATTTTTATGCTGTTCATGTTTGTGTTAACGCCATATTCTGTGATGAGAATTAGGTCAGAACAGCCCGAGGGAAGATATAAAAGACAGGTAAACACGTTTAAGATGTGGAAAGGATGACCAATAGCCATCATTAATCCCACGAGGTAATGTCTGCCGTGGTCACACTTATCACCTCTCCCTATGCCTTCCTTGTGGACATTGGGGTCAGTAGGGTACGCATTCATCCAGATGTGTTATAGAATAGTTGCCCAAGCACACCTGATGCCCGCACCACTACCACAAGCACACACTTGCAGATCTTGGAAATATGTCCAGTGTCCACGCCTCTCGTAATAACAGAACAAACAATCCCATACAATATCATTTTCATAGAAAAAAAGAAGGGATTTTGTTCTCTTGAATATTGGATTACACCTCCCCCACCCAAACAATTTTATAAAGTGCGTCCAAGGCCTTATCCAAATGATGTTAAGAAGTATAATTATTTTCAATTCCTTCCTACTTGCAAGGACTTACTTACTCTATTTCTCTCAAGATCAGATCCGACACCGGAGAGAACATATTGGGATTGGATGACATGAAACAGATCAAGCGCTCTTGACATTCCAGTTTGGGGATCTGAAAAGGAGTTGGATAGTCAAAAGATTGATGGGAATTAAGCAAAAGGAAAGTCTTGGACCTAGCTATTTTATGTGTTCAAGAGTAAAATTACCATCACCATGTATTGCCGCGACTCCTGACTCCGAGGTGATAGGTTGCTCTGAGACGTGAGTCGTGGCATTACCACGCCTAGAAGCAACCACTCATCTCTGGGAGTCGGTGCAGTAACAGGTGCTCATCGTAAGGCATAACTAGATGTAACCCAACCCACGTAAGAAATTGTGGGTCGACACTAGACAAGGAACCCCATATCTTGTATAAAATTCCTGTCTGAAATTTACTTGAACCGTATCGAGGGGATCGCCGGCACTGATCTTCTTTAAGATGGTTCAAGGATATGAAGGTAACATTGTGTGAAGACGAGAGGTATGGGCTATGGTTACATGATAGAAGTGTTCGAGTGGTTTGAAACAAGTGTGTTGTGAGGATAAGAGTGGTTCATGCTTTTGTCTCCTCCCGCTTAGCATTGATGCATGTCAGCGAACAATCTTTATGCAATACTAGCATAAATCCGCCGTACGGGCATTTTTTGCTAGGCCTGCGGCGCTTGTTCGTTTCGCCCACCGCTCACAAAATTAAGAAAGTGTGCGAGAGAAAAAGGTTTTTTAGTTCACAACACATTCAAAATTGGTGTGCAAGAAAACAATCCCATTCTCATTTTTTTTTTTAAATGCACAGACCGACACGCACTCATACACACGCTAGGTTCATTATAATAAGATGATGATAATGATGATGATGATAAAAAGAAAAATAAATAGAAGAAAAAAAGAGTAAGCAAATGGTGAATGCTTGGGCCAGGGAACACATGTCCATACTTCCTTAAACATGAAGTTAAATGCACAGATTATGACGCTTGTAGCAATTCTGTACAATCCCATAATTAACGAAGAGCCGCTTCTAGGTGCTCCCAAAAGTAATTTAGTCGAACACTTCTTAAATCTTTATAATAAGTCGGTTGTGGTCCGCCCAGAACAGAGAGAAACAGAGATTTGAGTGAGTGGCTCTCGACAACATAAAATGAATGCTTTGGCAAACTGAATGTGGAATAGTTTGGGAGGCACTAGTGTTGCCGCTTCGTATTTATGAGTACAGAAGTGCTTCACCTTCTTAGGGATGATGATTTTTATTTCTTAATTGGAATTTACGGTTTAACGTGGGTTATGAACCAGGGAGTATCTACAGCGTGTGGCAATCGGATGTGAAGGCAATCAGAATCTGAGACCATCCGGCTACTAAACACATCCGATCTAGCTTCCATTCTCCTTGTAATCTGAAGCGAGATTTTCACTCGGCTGAGCCGGAGACCCCTTTAACGTAAAATGACAACACTCAACGAGGTGATCTGCGAATACTAAAGTTTCAAAATTGTCCAAAAAGAACAAGGGACACAATCGCAAACGAAGGAAAATAAATATAAAAACTGGTAATACAAAAGATGATAGGAACTAAATATACAATAGCTTTCAGCTTTTCTCAACAGTGTACAGGTAAAAGTAAGAATAAGCCGAGGAAAACAATCCTCCAAATTGCAATAACCAATGAAAACTTCGCCAGGCAGAATCACCCAACTCCAAGCGCATGAGCATCAAACCCTGCATTATTTTTTAAATATTTTATTTATTATTTTATAAAGCTCATCTGGCGGCTCTGCCTCTAGAATCCAACCCTGATTCGTGGTTGGTTCCCTAGGTAACTCCCATTCAAAATCTCCGACACTCCAGGAACTCGTACACCGGCGTGCTTCTCATGGTGGTAAATCTCGAGCCACCCGCGTCCGTATGAGTGCCCTGGGAATAAATCCATAGAGCTAGTCGTAATGACCAATCTACTAAAAATAATGACTGAACTGCCTCAATTTTAAAGGTTTAGTATTAGATTAAATCAAATAAGTTATACGAAGGAGCATCACTTCCACTAACTACAACTAATTTAAAGTTTATATTACCAGTATGAAGTCTCTATAGGAGAGATATCGAGTACCTGAACTTCGTGAAATAAAGCCGTGAAAACAAAATAGATCATGTACTTGTCATAAAACAACCTTATAAAAGTCCTATCAACAAATTAATCTTTCTATCTAATTACTGGTGATACACGATGCTTTCTTGTAATTATGACAAATTTAACTCTCGCCGTCAGTAGCCAGTATCTTAATTAATCTAAATTCCAGAGCTGAATTTATACCTGGTAATGTCGAGTGAATGCAATGTTCAAGTGAACAGGTGCACTTGCGTTAAGTCCTGAAGTAAGGTGAGCGTAATGCTCGCGATGCATGGACTATCAGCTTGGCAAAGTATAACATTTGCTACAAAACACAATTGTATTTACTACTATGCACAATTGAATAGAGGGGAAATTAATAAGCTTTTGACTAACACCGGTGAAAATAATGAATAATTTTCAGGTCAATGAGAAAAAGTTCCCTTTTGTAAACCCCCCCAAATTCAGCTCGAATTACAGCAGAGAAGACAAACTAGATACAATTAATTAATGGGGCAATCAATATGATTGTGAATAAATATGAAACCAATGGTAAATATTAAGTACCAGACACAAGTGGTTCGCCGGGTAAGCGCAATGCTTTACCCTACACCCGAAGAGCGCAATGCTCGTTATTAGAGTAAGTATAATATATTGCAATCTTAAAGCCAAATAGAAACAAATTCCTACAACCGACAAGCGGAAAAAGATAGGCCCATTCAAACTTGCTCTTTATGAGTAACTCAAGGAAATTTAAGCTATCATATAGGCCGGTTGTGCTCGAGTACCAAAGACGTACTCTTTGTTTGAAGCTAAGGTGGCTGACGGAAAAGGGGAAGCTCGATGCTTTCCAAGTCTACACAAAATAATTAATACCTTAATTACTAAATATTTAACTTAACACAATATAAACAAATAAATAAATATATCAACTGGGATATGGTGGCTAATTTCTTTGCTAGAAAGACGCAATGTCTTTATTAATAAGTAAGAGTAACTGATATGACTGATTAAGATCAGTACTTCAGCCAACAGTTACTTGAGCACATATTCACTAAATACTAAATAAATAAACTGGTTCACAATCAACACTAGTAAGATTAACTCTCACAAAAAACAACTGAACATTTAACAAGAAGGGACGCAGTGTCCCTTGGTGTACTAGTTAGAAATGCTTTTGAAGAACTAAAAAATCGTAAATAAACCAAACCACATATCTGTGAACCAACACTAGAATAGCCTTACCGTAGCCAAGCAAAATGTGAGCTACCTAATAATTACGTGAGCGTACGTTTCGTCGCACAATCATTCCGTCGACGAACGTCTTATTTTTCGTATGGACATTATTTTGGAATAAAATGCATTTCTTTACAAGCTATGCTATTTCATATTTCTATCTCCCTCATCTAATAAAATCTAATGGTGCAATCGAAAGCTAAGTGCAAGGTGATCCACTCCCACATTCTTTCTCACCCACCGGATGCCAGAAGAGCCGTTGTACTCAAGAGGAAACAAAAGATGAAAGCAAGAACCACCGATAGGGAAGAAGTCGCGCAAACTGTAATTCAGAATTGCCCATCTGATTTCCCCGTAGAATCAGCTGGTTCTCTTCCCAAAAAGCAAACTCTTGGCAGAATGAAAAGAAGACAAAGGAAACTCCCCGGTGGAAACTAAGTTAAAGACTAACTTAGGGTTTCGTTAAGGAGGACAGATTCATCCTATTCGAAGAGGAGATCATCATTATTATGGCCACTGACGCTAATCTCTATTTACTGTTAAAGAGTATAATACATTGGTTTTGGGACGGTACATTCGACAATGCTCCTGCTGGCGGTCAACTATATTCCATCCACGCTCTTCTTTGAGAGAACTATAGTGTTCCATTAATATAATTCATTGTCGAATTAAAATATAAAGAAAGATATGATAAGATCCTTTCTAAACTTAAAGAAACGCCTCCTTGAAACATATTTTAGTAACTCGATTTTACAAAAGCAGCGATCAGGAGCATAGAAAAGCACTTTCCTGATTCCAGCAAAAGAGGTATAAAGATCCAAGGAATGCTGTCCTAATCAAAATCACTCAAGCCTTGGCATTTGTTCCGAAAGATGACGTCAGCGCCATGTTTAACGAACTGATAACTACTTTGGACGAAGAAACCGATCATGCCTTAGGTTACTTTATCATATACTTTGAGAGTACTGTGTTATGCGTTGTGTAAAGAGGATGGCGAAGAGGTCCGAAATGTGATATATCAATGTGGAATGTACATAATTGAAAAGATCTTAGCCGGGATCATTCGCATAAATGATTCTGTTGAAGTTTGGCACCGTGCATTTCAGCTACGACTATAAATCATTCATCCTAACTTAGCTCGCCTAATTACAGAATTGAAAAGTGAAGAAAATACTTGGGAACTCAAAATACAACAGGCTTTAGTTGGTATTATGCCAAGAGATAAATATATATATATATATATATATATATATATATATATATATATATATATATATATATATATATATATATATATATATATATATGGGCATTTTTGATAACAAAATAATAAACGTCTTAAGTGACCATTACAACATAGATGGCTTGCAATACATAAAAGGAATTGCCCATAATTTGTAAGGTTATAGGGACACAATTTTTAACTTCCTTTCTTTCAAAAATTAAATAAATTTTAAATAAGTTTTAAATAAACCTTTAAAAAAATTACTTTTATTCTAAAATAAAGTCCATACAAGAAAATAAAACGTTCGGCGACGAAAAATCCGAGCACCAATATTTAAATTAAGAATAGAAAATTTGATTTTGATAGCGGAAGGCTTGAATTTAGCAAAATAAATCAATTAGTAGGCTGAGTGCCCAAATTACTAAATTCCGCAATGCATAGATGTAAAATGTATAAAGAATCCAATGACGTCTTGTCAGGATGGCTCCGAAAAGATGAATGAAACAATGTTTCGGGCGAGTGGTCTGGGGTGCAGAAAACAGGAGAATAATAAACTGTCAAACACCGCTCCGTGATTTTGATTTAGATGCGGTATTTTTTTAAGGAGCGATAGCGGAAAATTCATAATCCTTCTGTTCGGAAATTTGGAGTATAAGAATGTACTACTAATTCTAAAAAAAAAAATCGGATAGACATAAATAGCTTACTTTAACCTAAAACAAACAGGTGCAGTGCCTCTACTATTCATATTTTTCCACCTACGCACCCCAAGATGGGAGAAGATATTCAGGACCCTTTCAACTTCTTCCTGGTACTGTGGTTGAACTTGGAATTCTATGGCATCGCTGAAGTCCTCGGCGTTCTGTAGCGATCGGGCTACGGGGCCTAGACCAGGGAGGAATGTGTTGAAAGGAACAGCGAAAATGAAACCTGAAAAACATTTAATACAAAACATGAAAAACTCGTGTAATGATGATCATATTCTTCATAAAATTCATTTTAGGGGCGGATAAAGTTGTTGTTTTTTTCCGAAATTTAAAGCCCCAAAGCAACGAGGACATATTGCGCGGAAAGGTAATAAAACAAAATCTGTAAAGAAAGTACTGAAGGTAGACGAGTAGACGAAGCCAAAATACTGAAAGATATAGCTGCCAACCCTCCAGCAGGCATTTGCAGCATGGGGGGGTGGGGGGGTGGAAATTGTTGGCACTGGGGCCGGAAAAGAATGCCGCTTCTACGGTTTTCCTCTGTAGCAGGGGCATCGCTCCTATACCATTCCCTTATTTACAGGGGATAGGAGAAGACGTAGAAAGAATGAACAAAGGAGATAAGTGGATAAGGTACAAAGGATAAGCCAAGAGAGAACACCAGTTTTTATTGGATCACTGGAGTCGGAAGGGCGTGCCGCTCCTCCAGGGGAGGGGGGGGCAGTAGACGCTCGTATGTCATGATCAGGGAGAAGGTAAAAGGATGGCAGACGCTTGAACGGTGATCGCAAGATCAACTTAATCTGAAAGCGGATAAGAGGAAATGGAAAGGGCTGACCATTTAAAAGGTAGCCCCTCCGGCCAGGGCAAGGCCCAATTTTGTACGTGCCACGATAGGTACAAAAGATAAGAAAAACAAAAACGGGGGAAAAGGTTGGAATATTGGGATCACTCGACAAGGTGGTGGCAAACCGTGAATGTGATATAGCAATAGGTACAGACAGGAAAGGGTTGAGGTCCTCGGAGTACAAGAGGAGTTACTGTCTCAGTGCTCAGACGGAGGTGGGCTTAGACAATCTCGGTTAATTATTTAGTTACGTCATCCCTCTGTTTTCATTCGAGGGCAAGGTCCTCATACTAGAATTGAAATTTGCATAAATATCAGAATGACGAGTTGAATAAAATTATCAAAAACAGTAAAAGACTGCCTAAAATTAGGTTAGCACAGAATAGTTAAAAGGACCAGAGGAAGTTTTTTTAGTTATAAAATAAATAATAGTCTCAATTAAGATAGGATCTCTCCAAGTGGGGTGAAAATTAAAGAAAAGAATGGGGAAATGGTTGAGGTGCTTAATGAACATTTTATATCAGTGTTTACTAGAGAAGTTCAGGCCATTTTTAATCCTAATAATGTTGGCACAAGAAAATGTTTTTAAGACTATTCATGTTAATATGGGAAGTCTTAGGGCATTATAAGTGCATTCTATGTTAACAAAGTCATGGGCCCAGAAAATATTCATTCTAAGAGAGGCAAATATTTATTCTGGGAGAGGAAAAAGTTTCACCGGCGCTTGAGAAGATATTTGTTGGATCTCTAAGTTTGGGGAGATACCATAAAACTGTAAAAGGGTTATAACGTGCCGAGAAGTGCTCGTGGGCGGGTTAAAAGCTTCGCTTGAATGAATCTTTTTATTTTGTTGTTCCGTTGCTTCTCAGAGGTTACGGGGCCTGTGTTGTAGGCCCGTCAATTTTACAACAATTAACAACAAGGAAAGAAAGTACCCTAGGAGACCTTACGGTCCATTCAAGGAGGGTACCTTTGGACTAGCAATCGAGCGGGCACATGGCTGCTTAATTGTTTTGCGTCCCTAAACTGCCACTTTTCAAGACTTTGTCTAGTCTTGACTTGAACTGGTCAACAGATTCACTGTTGACAACTTCCAATGGAAGAGCTTTCCACTTACCGCAGATACTGTAAGTGAAAAGATTTCCACACAGATTGCGGTTGTAACGCTTCAGTTCAAGTTTGAAGCCGTGATTGCGCGTTCTGTTCTCACTCAGTGTGAAAATATCCCGGTAGTCAACATTGTCGAACCCACGAAGTATTTTGAAAACTTTGATGAGCTGACCACGCAGTCTACGGGTTTCCAACGAGAACAGATCTAATTCCCTTAGTCTATCCTCATACCTTTTATGTCGGATAGAGGGAGTCAGTTTGGTTGCCCTGGCTTGTACGCGTTCCAATCTCGCGATGTCCTTTTGAAATGAAGGACTCCAAAATTGTACGGCATACTCCAGGTGCGGTCGGACAAGTGAGTTGTACAAAAACAGTACAATCTCCTTGTTCCGATATCCAAACTGGCGCTTTATATAGCCTAAAATCCTTTGGGCCTTTTTCTCCGCCTCAATGCACTGTTTCGAGAACTTGAGGTCACTAATGATTGTTACACCCAAGTCCTTCTCAGTGTCACTCGATTCAAGAGCAGTGCCCTTGAGGATATAATGAGATTGGGGGTTTCTGTGCCTGATAAGCATTACTTTGGATTTCCCCACGTTAAAAGGCATTTGCCACGTGTCCGACCACTCCCCAATCTTCCCAAGATCTTCCTGCAGGCGGGCAGTATTTCCATCCTTTGCAACGTCCATACCAAGCTTGGTATCGTGGGCAAATTTGGAAATCTTGGCAACCATGTCACCGTCCATGTCATTGACGTAGATGATGAATAGTAATGGTCCCAGGACAGAACCTTGAGGCACCTCGCTAGTAACGGGCACCCACTCAGAAGCCTGACCATTCACCACCACCCGTTGCCGTCTGCCACTTAGCCAGTTCTCGATCCAGCCGGCTACTTTTCCGTCTATGTCCAGCGCTCGCACTTTCCGGAGAAGGCGGTGGTGTGGTACCTTATCAAAGGCTTTCTGAAAGTCTAAGTATACCACATCCACCGCCTTGTCCCGATCGTGCTCACTGAACACAAAGTGGAAGAATTCCACAAGGTTCGTCAGGCATGACCTTTGCCTTCGGAAGCCGTACTGGGAACTTCTTAGTAGCAGGTTTGACTCTAAATTCGACGTCATGCTTTCCATAAGTTTACCGACTATCGAAGTCAGACTGATAGGTCGGTAGTTTGACGGATGGCTGGGGTCTCCTTTCTTGAAGATCGGAGTCACCTCTGCCTCACGCCAGTCTCTAGGAACGCATCCGACCTGGATTGACATGTTAAAGATAGCGCATAGGTGTCATGATACTTCATCGCACACTTCCTTCAACACCTTGGATAGAAACCCGTCCGGTCCAGGGGACTTATTCGTCTTTAGGTCAGCGATCTTTTTCTTTATTTCTCCTTCGGTGAAGTCCATTGCCTCCAGATTTTTCCCGGAGTAGGAATACGTTGGCTGGGGGATGGGACCACACTCTTTAGTAAACACTAAAGAGAAGTAGTCATTGAGAAGGTTCGTATTTTCTGCATCTGAGTGAGTTAATGCACCCTCCTCGTCCACTAAGGGCCCAATCCTACGATGGATTGGTTTACGGCTATTTACATAGCCGCAGAACTTCTTGGGATTCTCCTTGCAGAGTCTCGCCACTCGGAGTTCCTCAGTACGCTTAGCCACCCTTATGCTGGACTTCACTCTCCTGGCTAGCCTCCGGTATTCTTCAAAGGCACCCGAGATCTTCGATCGCCGGTAAGCATTTCTCTTCTCCCTAAGCAGTTGGCCGATTTTTCCATTAAACCCCTTTGGTTGAACAGAAGACCGACAGAGACATTTCAGAGGGATGCAACTTGATTGAAGGACTCATGTACTTATTTTTGAAATTGATTCACGAATCCTCAATCTCTTCGCATACCGCTAGCCTTACATCAGTCAAGCCAGCACGAAGGCTTGCAAAGTCTGCTCTTCTCAAGTCAAGTTTCCTTGATTGACTAGCAACAGACCTTACCTTCGGGAACTTGACGCTAAATCTAACTAGCTGGTGATCACTTCCACCGAGCTCTTCGCTAGCAGAGACATCCTGAGATCTGTCTTAGGCCCTTTATTATTCTTGTTTTTACATTCACGGCCTAGAGGTAGGTGTTAAAAGCAAAATGCCAATGTTTGCTTATGATATGAAGTTAGCAGCAAGTGTGGAGGAAATATAGGGTGTCGAAAAATGCTGTTTTGTTGTTTTAAGGAAGAGCCGTCTCAAACACGTAAGGATTTAGTGAAACACCCAGGAATTATCCCAACAATAAACATATATTTTAAATTTAACAATTAACTACAAAAAAGACAGTAAAAATATTTATAGTCACCTACTAAGTTAACCGAGGCTAAACATGCTGGCAACTGGACCTCTTACAAAATCTAGTCATGACTAAAGTAAAAAAATAGGCTCCACGTAAACAAACCAATTGCCGATTAGTTATTTTATCGCGACCCTTCTTGATTAGCGTTAAACAACAAATTAAATTACACTCTTCTACTAGTAAATATGACGGGGTTCACGCACAATTGTTTCTACTTCCGTTAAATCGAATACCGTAATAAACTCATACTAACACAAAACGAATATAAATGGTCATTCCAACTTACATGACAGATAGGATCATGGGTTGCCGGATTTCACTAGATGGATTTTTCCGCGCTCCTTTTTCTACGGCGAGCGGCTGGAGTCTTATTTTCTTTCACGAGATAAGGTGGAGGGAAAGGAGGCAATTTTGCCTCCTGTTACGTTTAAAAGACGGAGAGAGGTGTTGTGCTCTCTTGCTCAAGGAGTCCTCTTTTGGATGCTCTCGGAGACTATTTGTATCCTAGTCTTTAACGCCTGGTGCCCAACTAGTTTTGTGGTATACGAGGGGATTTATACTGTACTCAACAAATGGAACCTCGTTGGGGCTTGGTTCTTCTCCTCTCACTCTTACGGAGCTTACGCTGTGAGAGTCACTCGCGAGTGAGCGGGTTTTCTTTTCTCAAGTCAGACTTCCAAGTCTGTACAGGATTCTTCGGTATGGCACCGATACAAAACTTAACGGTCTATGTTAATTCGGCACTGGGGGAAGGATCGATCTTCTCGAACTGATCCTTTAGCGTCTCTCCTCGAATTAATTTTTACTGGGTGAAGGATCGATCTTCTCGAACCGATCCTTTTATCGTCTCTCCTCGAATAATCTTTGTTATATCGAAATATGGGAAGGATCAATCTTCTCGAACTGGTCCTCTATCGTTCTAACCGAATAATCTTTGTTATATCGAAATGTGCGAATGACCGATCTTCTTGAACTGGTCCTTTATCGTTCTAACCGAATGATCTTTACTGGGTGAAGGATCAATCTTCTCGAAATGATCCTTTATCGTCTCTCCTCGAATAATCTTTGTTATATCGAAATGTGCAACGGACCGATCTTCTCGACCTGGTCCTCTATCGTAAACACCGAATAATCTTTGGTATATCGAAATGTGCGAAGGACCGATCTTCTCGACCTGGTCCTCTATCGTTCTCACAGAATAATCTTTGTTATATTAAAATGTGCGAAGGACCGATCTTCTCGACCTGGTCCTCTATCGTTCTCACCGAATAATCTTTGTTATATCGAAATGTGCGAATGACCGATCTTCTCGACCTAGTCTTCTATCATTCTCACCGAATAATCTTTACTGGGTGAAGGATCGATCTTCACGAACTGATCCTCTATCGTCTCTCCCCGAATAATAATCAATTTTCTTTCCTTCAGGGGCTTATTTATAGGCGGGCGGCCGCTCCATCTAAGGGGAAAGGGGCGAGGCTGCAGAGGGGAGAGCGAGGGGTGAGGAAGTTGACACCGCTGTGCCCAAGTTGGCTTGTTAATTAGAGACACCACCAACTGTCACCATCCTTGGTGTGACTTTTGACTGGCACTGCTTTTTGGCTATTTAACCACGGGCCTACGGATCTCGTAGGTAATTGGATCTTTTGGGCGCCGTTTAAGGTCCTTTGAGGGTCACCTTAGCAACCGCGGCTCGCTCCGACTACCTCTGTGGCGCGGAGATCAAACAGGAAAGGCAGTTAGACCGTTATTCGTCGGCTAACGTTCCCATGAGTCTCCTCATGTGGCTCGATTCTCCTACTTTCTCCGCAAGGAAGGGGGGGGGGGACTTTAGTGTATACGTCCGCCTGGCCTTCCGGGAGGTTTTATGTTGTAATTCATCTAAACAGAGCAATTTCACAATTCAAAGTGATTTAAAGACTTGGTGCATGTACAGGCAAGTGACATAACATTCAACCTCCAAAAATAAAAAATTGTTCACATAGGCAACTATAAAAGAGAATTTAGTTATGAAATGGAACTTTGCTTGTTGGACTCCGTTGAAGATGAGAGGGATTTAGGAGTAGTAATATATCGGTCATTGAGGTACTCTGAGCAGTGTTTAGAGGCTAGAAATAAGGCAAATAGGGTATTAGGCTTTATCAATAGAAATGTTAATTATAAAAGTAAGGAAGTTATCTTCAAGCTATATAATTCGTATGTTAGGCGACACCTGGAATATTGTATTCAAGCATGGCAGGCAGTAATAGAGTAGATAATTATTGTAAAGCATTACCTGGGGATGTTTTAAATATGTACTTTTAGTTTGACATCATTCAAAGGAAAGCTAGATAAGTATATGGGGGAAAAGCATTTAGAACCTGATTTGGCAGGCTAATATTTATATTTGTGTGATAGCCAAGTTTTTACTATTAATTCCATGTTTAGGTTCTTGTATTATAAACTCTATGACGAGCCTACTAGTTGATGGTTGATAACACAATACGATGGATGCAGATTATACCATGGTGGTGGCTTTATGTGTTTTTGGATACTCTGACTGGGATGACTTTGATCTGCCCTAGTGGCTTTTCTACTCTTTATTTTTTTTATGTTATGTTATGAAGGATGGGAGAAAACTTTTCAAACATAGGTGAACTATCGTTTCCTTGGTCGACCGCACTAGTATGTTAGTATGTGGTGAGGGGAGCATTCCTGTTTGCAATTTAAAACTTCAAATTACTCATTATATTGCCGGAAGGTCTTTGAAATAGTTTACATTAGTACAGGGTGACCCCCCCCCCCAAAAAAAAACAGGCCCCAAAATTTCGATAGGCCTCATTTCTTAATTTTTGGCAAGGATTGAATAAAACTTTGGTGATAACTAGTTTATTGTGTTTAAAAACATGAGTCTCTTTGGACTTTTCTTTATTCTAGAGCATGTGTTCGAGATGACCTCCATTTAGCTCTGTCCATGACATCCTTACAAACCGACCGGCTAATGGCTCTGATCTTCTCCCTGATGGCTTCCTTGAGTTCCGTGGGGGTCCTGGGTCTCCCTGCGTACACTCTATCTTTAAGGTATCCCCAGAGAAAGAAATCTGGAGGGGGGGGGGCAAGGTCTGGGCTGTGAGGTGCCCGCTCAAAATCAGTCTTGAGGCTGATCACACGGCTACCCAAGTTCTCTTTCAGCCAATCTAGGGACAGGTTTGAGGTTTGAGAGCTTGCTCCATCTTGCTGGAACCAGAAATTCCTCATAAGCGATGGGAACAGGGTTTGCAGCTCCCTCTGGAAGTTTTTGAGGACCTCAACATACCGCTCCTTGATGACTGTCATTGTCGCGCCAGATTCCTCGAAGAAGAATGGTCCGATGATGCCTCTGGCTGAGATTGCAGTCCCCACCGTGCACTTAGGGAATTGTAGGGGCTTGGTGGCTACCTCATTTTGGTCTGTACGTCCCCAAGAAGACATTTGTCGTCGAGTTTACCTTTCTTTCAAGATGGAAATGAGCTTCATCTGAGGTCCAAAGGAGGTTAAGGAAAGTTGGAGTCTCCTCAATCTTTTCCAGTATCTTGACTGCCATAGCCTTTCTCTGCCCCTTGTCTGAGGCTGTGTCATGGTACAACCACTCTTTACCATAACCTACTCCTATATTATGTAAGGAGTAACTTAATCACCTACTGCAACGCAAACCGTTGAAGGACTGTTCGCAGGGATTAACGACAGACTAGGAGGTCACACTGGAGGCGTTGGGTTTCAGATCCTTAATAATCAAACAGAGTGCACAAATAATTGGCGAGATTTACTTGAATAGGCTGAAAGTATCGTTCAAGGTTAGTTAAAGATGAAACAACAAAATATAATTTTATTTACAAAGATCAAAATAAGAATAATAATAAGCAAAGGGGAATTATTTAAATTGAAAGAGTCTCTTGATACTTATTATGAGAAGGAATTTTCAAATGGAATTAATTGATTAATGTAACTAGGCTCAGATCAAAAGGGGTAACTTGACATTACAAATAATGGAGGGGGTATGGGGGGGGTATATCCTTATTATCCCTACATTGGATTTAAACGCCAACACTCTAGCTTCACGCCAAGGCTTTAGTCTGTTCTGAGTTGGTAACTTCATCGGCTATTTATATTATCGAGTTGAAAGGAATTTTTCTCTGATACATTTTGGCACCCCTACAGGGGTTTCAGTCTTACCGGTCGATGACTTTGAGGAAGGTCCTTCTTGCGATAAGGCGAGTTGGGAACGATCCGAACCGACCTTCCGATGAAGATACCCAATCTTCAAAGATGACGTTCGACGGGGAATGTGGGAATTCTCGTAATTCCACGGAAAGAGGAATCTTCTTTTACTCAAAGGTAATCGATGGAGATTTTCTTCGGTTCGATTAAACGAAGGGAGACTGTTGCGCACATTCAAAGGCTTGCCGTTCACAGAAGCTACCAATTGACTTGGGCTGAATCACGGCTGAAGAAGTCTGCTGTCTGACGAACGCTCATGAGACGAGATGATAAGGAAGGCCTCGAGGTGCGGGCTGGACTCATCGAACTACAGAATAACTTGATTATTTGTATACCCGATTATGGAGGGCAAGGTGGAGTTTGGACGAAGGGGTCACAAGCTCAAAACATCTTAATCCGTAGGCGGAGTCGATTCATTATTTAGCAGCAAGAGGCGAAACATAGCGGCTCTTTTGCGCCTCGTCACCGGGGGTTGCGGGAGGCTTTAGGAAGAGTCACAGGATTGGGAAATATTTTCCCAGCTTGCTCAGGGGTCAAAAATTCGAGAATGTTCGAACAGGATATGAAGTCGTCCATGGCGTGATACCATAGCACGCGGTCTCTGATAAATGGGGGGGGGGCAGAGGTTCTTCTTTTACACCCTGTAATGGTCTGGTTCACCTGTATTCTGTATGGGTAGGCCTTATATTACTAGCACTCTCCTGCAAGTCTCACGGGATATACCGAGGGACTGACTTCGCTTGCGTAGAGAGCGAGCGTTTCGGACTCTGCTGAACTGACTCTCTCACGCTCTCGACCAGCTCAGCTGTACGCTTCTTGGGGCGTCCTGAATGGCTTGAAAGGTTGTCACTGGCTGCATTGAGGTTCTCTACTGTCCTGTCCCATAGTTCTCGAAGTGGTCCATCAAGTCCTGAATTTTGCTCTTGTAGGGGCCTTTTTCACATTCAAACTGATGCACAAAAGTGTCCTGCACTTTCTTGAACGAGCCTGTCTTGTAGTAATAATGTTTGACGCAGTATATTCTTTGCTTGAGCTCCCATTGAGATCTAGTTGTGTCCACAGGCGTTGCTTCTGTGAATGAATGAAGGATATATCACAAAAAGTGTGTGCAAGCCCTTTTTGGGGGTTCACCTGTATTAGAACAGTTGACAGATTTCGAGTTCTTTTATCCGTTTTTATTAAAAATGACGTAAATTTCTTGACCACCTAAAATATAGCACAATAAACCTCAAGCACAGTGTGGTCGGGTAGAAACCGTGGTTGGAAGCGAAACCTCTCACCAATCTGCCTAACCTCCTCAATGAGGCTGCGGTAACCAAACTCCATAGGCTGATTAATTTGATTACCACAATACCTTTCACCCTTACTAGTCACGGGGAAATTTCAAATTTGGAACCTTTGTGGAGGACTTATAACTAACTATGGGTCTCAGGGTGTAAGAATGGTTGGAAGGCCGCGGTAAAGGTGAATGATTGCATGAGAGAAATGTATTGAGCGAGGAAGAAGTGTGTAGGGGGTTCGTGGGGGTGCTAGAGGCCTTCAGCGGGACAAAATGTTATGTGGCCATTTGCTTAATTGGGCCTAAAGTAAAAGAGACGAGTAGTTTTAGTGGCAATGACGCGCACCACCCTTGCTTCGTGAGAAACTGGTAGATATTGAATTCTTAAAAGTGAATAAGTTCGAATATTTTGCCTTGGACTTTTTTGTGGGGAGGGGTGAACCTTTATATCCATAGATTTAAGGTTGAAGTGGTTTGCTATTTTAAGCATTTTAAGTCTCTTTTGCACCTGTCTACCCTCTTCGGATTACATTAGCTTCATTTTCCTTCTTAATCGTCACCCTTATAACCTCTGCCTTGTTATTTCTTTATTTCTGAATTTGCATTTATTTGTCTATTTACTTTTTGGGGAAGGAAGTTTGTGCCCCCATTAGAGTACCCAAGGTTTCTTTTGAAAATCCAAAATCTCACCTAAAATTGTTTCCGCGTAACCGTTGTACCAAAGCCACCACCTCTTCTGCCTGCTATTGGCACTCGAAAGAGACAGAGAAGATGCGCCAATGAGTGCCACCAAAAGTAGAGAGAGCCAATTCATCCTGTAGAGATAAAAATACGATAAGAGAAATACAAATAAATGTCCCTTAAAATATAAACATTAATAGATAATGGTGGTTGGAGGAAGAATTAATACATCATGAAGACTTTGTCTTATTTATTGTGAAAAGATTTTTTTTATTTTAAGATTTCACTGTGATCACAACCAAGTCCAAAGCGGTAGGGACGATAATCTTGTCTGTCGGCCTCCAATGAGGGTAAAGCCACTGAGAAAGGAAATGAAAAAAATAAACACCAGAAAAAATAAAATAGAGCAAGAACTATTTAACTGCTACCTAGAAAAGAAAACAACAAAGAAAAGACGCATCCCGAGGGACACAAGGAAGAGCCGAAATCCCCAGGGACTCAAGAAAGTCAAAACGATTAAAAAATTGAAGTAGTATGGAAGAGGTGGTCATAATCTAGAAACGACCACACCCCAATCCGGTGTTCGCAAGTCAGGTTCTATCTCACGAAACAAGCGGTTGCGACCTCACTCATTAGGGTACATAGGCAGAAACCAAGAAGAAAACCATCACAACCTAAACCCAGCTCGCAGAATCCATGGTAAAACGGGTACTGCGAACCAGGGGATGTCGAGATTCCAATGCCTAGATGCCCCTTAGCGTGTTTTCGTAGTCACCATAAATGGATAAACAGGCTTATAACCGGGTGGCGGGCACCTAATATGCCGTACTAAGTCGTATTGCGCACTACTTCTACTGCTATGGAAATTTGGGGATCAGAGATGTGGCGAAAAACTTTCTTAGCGCATATCATACAAGGAGGTGTCCTGGAAAGAACCATCAGCGTGACAAATTCGAGAGTTAAACCGAACTACCACCAAGTTTTTTCGCCCTGCAACAGAAAAGTTTAAAACATGATTGGAATCTCTCGGTGTCATAGGCATGTTAAGATTGGCTGAGCAACAAATAAGAGCCGTTGGGAACTTAGGGAGATTTTTTTAGCCTAGGTGGTGAGAGCACACAAGGGCAAAAGTAGTGTAAAGAGCAGAAGAGCGCTCCATCAAATGGCGGTGCGTATCGCGATTTTGCCCAATTCGAAGACCACAGAAGGCAAATTGAAGCCGTTGCGGCATTGGAGGGTAGGTTAATGGAAACAGTCGCGGCGCAATGTCACGCAACTTTAAGTTACCCTCGGCCGTATCCCATCTTCTTTGGCAAGCAGCCAGAGGGCTGCCCTGATTCCTGTCATGTAGTCGGTGTGAGGAAGAACGAAACGCTCGTCTGGTCGCTCAGTTCTCGCGGACTCTTTGGCGCCCTCATCGGCGCGCTCATTCCCCGCAATTCCAACATGTCCAGGAACCGAGCAGAAGATAATCTCGACATCCGCCTGGCTCGTGGTAACTGTGGCGTTACATATACTCTGAATCAGCGCGAATGGAGATTCCAATAACACAAGAGAACTCAGGAAACTTTTGTGAGTCAATAAAGTTTCCAGCTTGGCCGTGAAGACAGACGCAGCACCTGGTGGTGCCCCGCTAACTTTAGACAGAGAGGATATGGCATGGAAGCCGACACCAACCTGGGAAATGCAGCCATTCATGTACACTGACACAGATGCAAAGGCCGAATGCAATAATCCCGGCGCTATGGAAACTTTGTGAGTAGAGGCGTGGTGATAAATTGTCAAAAGTGGCATCCTTGACAGAACAAGATGCACCACCGCTTCGAGAGCAATACCAAGCTCTCAAAAGGAAGTTCACAGCTCTAAACCCAAAGAGCTTAGGGTATGACTTGCATCTCTCGGCGACATAGGTACTGTCGAGATCGACCGCAGATGCAGTATGAGCCATTGGCGGCTGAGTGATATGTTGGCCTCGCACGTACAAGCAAGAGGTATCTTCCAGGCATTAACAATTAGGGTCTCAATGGGGGACGTGCGGACGTCAGCGGTCGCAAGACGGAAGCCGGTGTGTTAGATCAAGTCTAATTTCTGTAGTACACGCTCGGGTGCATATCTGTAAAACTTTTATCTGAAGTCAAGTTTAGAACGAACAAAGGATATTTAGAAAAGTTAAGCAGTAGCCCTATCAAACACCTCAAACGCTGAACGTTGCGGAACAAAGAATGTTCCTGGTACAGGCTAAAGAGACCCTAAGGCTGCAAATATGAGCCTCTCAGCTACGGCGTTGTTCGAAAACAAGACCAAGGAAACTGTTCTAATCCACCAATTATACGCGAGCGTCGAGGTGGATCCCTGGATGGCGGCAGAATTGCACTACCTTAGTCTTGGCCAAGGAAAAACGAAACCAGTGCGCTTCGACTAAGCGAGAGACACGGTTCGATGCCTGTTAGAGTCGAAGCTCTAAAGATGACATCTGGAATGCAAGGTCATCTTCGTAGACCGTAGCAAAAGAATCTTCCCTGCACGGCTCCATCTTCCTACTCCATTGGGCCGCGCGGGCGTTGAAAAGAATGATCATTATAAGGAGCATGCAGAAAACGCTCCTTTGTTTAAAATTTTAGGAACCTATCTGGTGACTGCCTACTTGGGCCTAAGTCACCGTACACAACACAACAGCCTATAGTACTTGTCGTGAAATGGCCAGACACCCTCTCTCTCTCTCTTTCTCTCTCTCTCTCTGTCTCTCTCTTTGTCTATCTCTCTCTCTCTCTCTCTCTCTTTATCTCTCACTCCTGGCTCAGCCCTTCTCCTGCTAAGACGTGTTATCTATGTGCTCCTACAAAAATTTATGTTTATGTCGTGCCCAAATCTTGTGTCGTAAAGTGAAATAGATAGAAATTACATTCCGTGTGGGTTATACGTTCCATTAGCTCCATAAATTCCAACTCATTTTAAATAATCTTGTGTTTTACAATGCCTATCGTCAAATTTGATTGTGCTCGCTGCCGGACTTGATTTAATAAGGAAATATATGTTCCCTCAAACCCTGATAACGTTAGAATATGTCGCTTTTGTCTTTTAAACGAGGCCTTGGAGCTCAAGTTAACAAACGCGATTAATGAAATTAGATCAGAAGTTAACTCTGTTGGAAGAAACGTAGTGGCAACGAACCGTAATTTTTTTTTTTTTTTTTAGGGGCTCATCTGGCGACTGCCTACTTGCGCATTAGTTGCCGTATTAAAACTGGCCTAGTTCTAGGCTACTTTAAAATGAAATTAAAGAGAGAAAAAAAAAACAACACCCCAAAAGGGGAAAAAGAAGCAAGCTGGTGCGTCGGGGAGAGGTCCCCCCGGCGCAGGAGCGTGCAACTAAAGAAAAAAAACAAACAAAAAACAAAACAAAAAAACAAAACAAATGCAAAAAACAACAAAACAAAACAAAAAAACCTTGCTTAAATAATAGGGAGAAGGCCGGCCTCCCCCAAGAAGTCAACAAGTCCACAAGTCAATGTGCACGAATCTGTCCCGAGCACAAGGGACAGGCGGTAGCGACCCCGCCCATCCCGGTACTGGGACAGGTATCGTGCGCGAAGATCACCCAGACTGGGACATTCGACAAGAATGTGCCGAACAGTCTGGGGGACGACGCAGTCGTTGCAATAGGGCGCAGGCGAGCGCTCCATCAGATAGCGATGCGTCACACGAGTGTGTCCGATTCGGAGACGACAGAAAGCAACCTGAAGCCGCCGCGGCATTGGGGGATAGGTCCATGGGAACAGTCGCGGCGCAATGGCACGCAACTTTAAGTTCCCTTCGACCGTCTCCCATCTTCTTTGCCAAGCAGTCGGAAGAGCTGCCCGTATTCCTGCCATGTAGTCGGTGTGAGGAAGAGCGAAATGCTGGTCCGGTCGCAAAGTCCTCGCGGACAGTTTGGCGCCCTCATCGGCGCGCTCATTCCTCGCAATTCCTACATGTCCAGGAACCCAGCAGAAGATAATCTCGACATCTGCCCGGCTCGCGAAAACCGTGGCGTCACGGATATCGCGAACCAGGGGATGCGGAGATTCCAATGCCCCGAGAGCACTCAGGGCGCTTTGTGAGTCGCTATAGATCACAATCCGGTCTCCGAACCGGGCACGTCGCGTAATCTCCCGTACCGAGTGGTGTATTGCCACCAGCTCGGCCGTGAAGACAGACGCAGCGCCTGGTAGAGCCCCGCTGACTTCAAACAGAGGGGATACGGCGTGGAAGCCGACCTCCTCTTGGGACTTGGAGCCATCCGTATACACTGGCACGGTACCAGCGTGACCTGATGTGTGCTCCAAAAAGGTCGAACGCAATACTCCCGGGGCAGTACAAGCTTTGGGAGCAGAGGCGTGGCGACAAATAGCCAAATCTGGTACCGTCCAGGGTGGCGTCCTGGGCAGAAACAGGGGCGCCACCGGCCCGAGAGCTATATCTACCTCTCGAAGGAGTTTCCTGGCCCTAAACCCAAAGGGCTTAGGGTATGACTCGCGTCTCTCGGCGGCATAGGCACCATCGAGATCAGCTGCGGATGCAGTAAGAGCTGTTGGCGACTGAGGGAGGCGCCGGGCTCGCGCGTACAGGCGAGTGATGCACTGCACGCGGCGCAGAGCGAGTGGCATCTCCCCAGCATCGACCAACAGGCTGTCAATGGGGCAAGTGCGGAAGGCACCGGTCGCAAGGCGAAGGCCGGTGTGGTGGATTGAATCCACCTTCCGCAATAAACGCTCGGTTGCGTATGCATAAAACTCGCATCCGTAGTCGAGCTTCGAGCGAACAAAGGATCGATAAAAAAGTAAGGCGGTAGCCCTATCAGCGCCCCAAGCGCTGAACGTCACGGAACGGAGAATGTCCATGGCGCGGGTACAAGAGACCCTAAGGCTGCGAATATTAGCCTCCCAGGTGAGGCGTCGGTCGAATACAAGACCAAGGAAACGGTGCGACTCAACCACATCCAGGCGCACCCCATTAAGAAACAAATCTGGGTCGGGGTGAAGCCGTGGATGGCGGCAGAATTGCACCACCTTAGTCTTGGCCAAAGAAAACCGAAACCTGTGCGCTTCGGCATAGCGAGAGACGCGGTTCAATGCCTGTTGGAGTCAACGCTCCAGAGTTGGCATCTAGGCCGCGCCAAAAGAGATCGAAAGGTCGTCCACGTAGAGCGTAGCGAGAACATCTTCTGGCAGCACCGAGGTGATGCCGTTGATGCTCAGGGCAAAGAGTGTAACAATGAGGACACTTCCCTGCGGGACACCCTCTTCCTGCTCCTTTGGGGCAGAGAGGGCTCCCCCCACCCGTACGCGGAATCGACGATCTCGCAAAAATTCAGATATAAACAATGGGAGGCGTCCCCTCGCCCCCATCGTGTGGAGAGTCTCCATGATACCGTATCGCCATGCGGTATCATAGGCCTTCTCCAGATCAAAAAACACCGTGGCGTAGTGCTGTCTACGAAGGAAAGCCTCGCAGACGGCATTTTCCAGTCGGAGCAGAGCATCCGACGTGGGATGAAACTTACGGAAGCCGCACTGTGCACAAGACAGATGGCCTCCGCTGTCCAGGAAATAGGCTAATCTAACATTTACCAATTTCTCCATCAACTTGCACACGCAAGAGGTTAGAGAGATTGGGCGGAAACCGGTCGGAGTAGAGTGATCTCTCCCCGGCTTGCGAAAGGCGAGCACAGTAGCGATTCGCCAGGAGTCTGGGAGAAGACCTTTTACCCAGATCCTGTTGAACAGATCTAACAGAAAGGCCATGCCTCGCTCACCTAGGTGTCGAAGCATGGCGTACGGGACATCGTCCGGACCATGGGTGGTGTCCGCGCACGAAGCGAGAGCGGAACGCAACTCACTCACAGTAAACTTGTCGTTGAAGGGTTCTCCGCCTCTGGAGGTAAAGTCCAGCCGGCGGCCTTCCGCGACATCACGACGTGCATTGAATGCTGGCGGAGCAGCATCACGGCTAGAGAATGCGGAGAAAGCGGTCGCTAAGGATTCCGCCATGGACGCGGGGTCCGAGATTGCGGTCCCATTCTCTTGGCGCCCGCGCCAAGCACCACCGAGGTGGTCTCTCAGGCGGCAGTTGCCCTGAAAATGATATTTGAATGAAAAAGTGATCACTACCATGGAGGTCATCGACCACCCCCCAATCAAAATCAGGCTGTGCATCCGAAGAGCACAAAGATAGGTCAAGGCAAGAAAATGAAGCGGTTCTCGGACAGTGATGCGTAAACTCATCCACGTTTAGGACGACCATCTCAAGCTCTTCGATCAGATCGGCAAGGACTTGTCCCCTGGGATTTATGGAGTAATCTCCCCAGAGAGGATGCCTGCCGTTCAGATCTCCAAGCAAGAGATAGGGCCTCGGCAACCGTGCCACGACGTGGCGGAAGTCCACCGCGTCGACGTCGGTGGAATGTACGCAGAAATGATAGTATACCTCCTATCCAGGTGCAGCTGCACAGCCACTGCCTGAAAGGAGGTATCTAAAGAGAAAGGAAGAACAGAGACATCATGCCGGGTGTAAACCACTAATCCCCCAGCCCGGCCATCCCGCGGTGGTGGGGTCGCAAGACCCTTATACCCCGGGAGGGCAGGCAGCGGGCACGCGCCTAGCATGGTCTCCTGCAAAAAAATAGCTAACGGGGAACGGGACGAGACGAGCCTCCGCAGCTCCTCCCAGTTGGCCCGGAGTCCACGGCAATTCCATTGAAGGAATATGCCCTCCAGGCCTAGCTCGGAGGAGATGCGGGGGCCCTCCTCGAATTGAAGACCCTCACGGGAATGGCCGTACGCTTCCCGGGGGCAGAACCCCGGGCGCTGTTGGCCGGACAAAGCGCTGAAGGCGCTGTCGCCTTCGAGGACTTATTGGGGGAGGTTGGGCTCGCCATGCGAGTCTTTTCCTCCCTCCGCCTCGAAACCTTAGGCGGGCGTTGCGGCTTCGAAGGCGGGGGGCCCTCTTTTCGAGGAACCACCGTCTCCGAGCCACTCGCTCCACCTCGGGGCGTGGGCGAAGGGGCCGAAGCTCCTTTGTTGCTGTCCTCCTTTCTGGGAACAGCTTTAGGAACCCCGGAAGATGGCCTAGCGACCATCTTCAGGGGTGTTGCCTCCTGTGAGTCTAACGACTCGGTGGAGGCGCGTGGCCGTTTCGCTTTACGGGAAACGGTCACGCTGGGGGAAGAGGGGGGAGCCCTGGTTTTAGCCAGGGCAGGGTATGAACCCTTTTTGCCGCTAGCTTTACCAGGGGAGCGCCCAGGGCTCCGAATGGGTGCGGAAACAACCGTGCTCGTTAGCCTGGATGGGCCAGGAGCAGAGGGTGCCTTTCTAACTATTGAGGCATATGACGTCCCAGGCAGAGCCGGGCGCGCCAGGACCAAGTCCTTTGCCTCGCGGAATGAGAGTCGATCCTGGGCCTGAACGGCCAGGATTTCTTTCTCAAGGAGATATGCACCACATTGCTTCGAAGAAGCAGGGTGCGGCTCTCCACAATCGACACACTTGGCCACACACGTTTTGGACTTATCGTGTGCGACCTTGGAGCAATTTACACATACTTCGGGTGACCCCGACTTTGCACGTCTACATGAGCGATTCGTATGGCCGAAGCGGTGACAGTAATAGCACCGCCGCGGCAGTGGCACGAATGCCTTCACGCGGTAGCGGTACCAACCAGCACGCACCGACTCAGGGAGCTTGTCACAGTCGAACGTGACGAAGAGTGTAGGGGTGGGTCTCGAAGCCCCTCCCTGTTTTCTCATCACACGTTCGACCTTGACCGCCCCATGGTCGGCCAGCTCTAGGGTGATGTCCTCAATGGAGTAGTCAACGAGTTCCATCGCATAAACTACTCCTTTCACAAAGTTCATGGTAGAGTGCGGCGTCACACTCACCGGGGTGCATGAAGTGTCCGAAGAGCACTTATCTTGGCCGCCTCGGCATGATTCGCCGCATTCGCCAGAAGGCTGCCGTCCGAGAAACGGGTCACCTTCGGCTCTCTACCAATTGCACTAGCTAATCCTCTCCTCTGATGGATCATGTTGCCCTTGGACAACATGGTGCCATCAGTGGAGCGACTAACGAGGAAGCGTTTGAAGCCAGCGGGCTCGAAAACGCCAGGTAACCTCTGAATGAGGGGCCCCGATGTCATCGAGGCTCCGCCCTGTGCACTCTTGGTGTTAGTCTTGGTCAGGGGCTCCAAACACGAGGGGGTAGAGGGGCCGGATGTGCCGATCTTGGCTTGATCGCCTATTAAAGTGGTAGCAGACCCATCCGTCCCCGCAGCCCCCGCGGATGGATAGGAGCCCCGAGTCTTTTTCGTCTTTTTAGTCTTTTTTGTCTTTTTCTTTTTTGAAGAGGAGGGCGGGGAATGAACCCGCTTTTCACCTCCGCCGGCAGAGCCCCTAGGCCAGATGGACCGGCCTCAGCCAGGTCCCTCTCCGAAATGGAGAAGTTCCTGGTTGTCGTAGGGGCACCTGTCGGAGGAGATCCCTCCCCTCCTTTTACTGCCTCGGAGCCCTCAGCCATTTGAGGAGGACCTTGCATAGGCGCGGATTCGGGTTCGGTGCTTGGCGCCGAGCCCGAATTCCCCCCCATGGAAGGCCCTACCGTCTGAGGCTGGGTCTCCTCAAGGACCATGTTTATCACAGGAGGGGGCTCCAGTTGGCCATCCCCTCCCAGGACATCGCAGGTCTTCTTGGCAGTGTCGCCAGTCTTGTGTGGGGAGGCACAGGCCTTGACCCCAGCAAGGTTTAAAATTCTTGCCAGCAGGTCTTTTGAGGGAAGCGACCGAAGGGGCCTGGCTTCCCTCTCCCCCCTAAGGGGGTTTGCCCTACCGAGCTGCTTTGATGGGGAGCGGCTGGCTAAGGGCTGCCTGCTGGCTTTCTTGGCAGTCCCCTTGGAAAGAAAAGAGGGGACTGCCGCTGGGAAAAGGGAGGTGCCCGAAAGCACCTCCAGAGAAAGGGGTGAGGGGGAGTCCCCTGCACCCGTAGGCGAAGGAGAGGAGTAAGCCTCCTCTCCGGTTAGAGAAATATGGAGGGTCCCCTGTGCAAGCACAGGGGGGACCTCCATTTTTTTGCTGGAGCTGCCCGAGGGCGGCTCCGTCGATGAGCAAGGGGGAGTTAAAGGGGTTTTAGGTTTTATTGATTCATCCATGGGCATGGTGACCCTATTTTTGCCACGGGACGCAATAGCTCATCACCTCTTGCAGTTGCCCGCACTGCAAGAGGTGCTTACAAGCCCGGCAGAGCCAGGCGCCGCCATTTGGGAACACCCCTCCCGCATGGTGGCCTGGCAGTCCATCGGCATGGCGGCTCCACCTTAGACACGGCGTATAAATGATAGATTTTGAAGACGAGAGGAAAAGGGATGTGAGAAAGGTATGGGTGGGGATGAAGCAGGTAGTTAAAAACCAGCCACCCCAGACCGGAGCTCAGGGGTTAGGGAACATTGTCCCCCACCCCCTCAGCCCCGATGCGGGACGGTTGGCTGAAAGGAAGGTCAGCATCTACCCTGTGAAATTAGAGGCTGACCAGAGAAAGTTGTGGGAGAGGTTGTGTGAAAAGAGAGGAAACAAGTGTTTTGAAGGAAGGAAGAGAGGCTAAGCTGGGGCCGGACGGGGTCAACGAACCGTAAGATAAGCGAACTGGTTAGGGGGGCGTTCGGGCATCCTTTGATGAGCTTCGGGGGAGGGAAAATCACGTTCAAAGCCGCCGATCGAGCCGTATAGGGAGTAGAGACCCGCAAGTGATTATAAATGGGCAAGCGCATATCTTTTAACTCATATAGACCCCTGGAATCACAATTTAGGCCGGTTAGAAACGGGTCTAGACTAGCGAGGGTATCACACCGTTTTGAAATTCCATACTCTAATAATTTGCCTTATTAACTCCAATCGAGGGGGAAAAGAGAGAGTATTCTAATCGCGACTCTTTAATAAAGACCAGGATTCTGAATTCAAAGCACGTAATCAAGCTAAGCCTAAGAAAATCAGCCTACCAGCGGGGATGGGGGGGGGGGATTAACCACGTGGTAAGTGAAATCCAAAATCTGGACGAACCATGTAGAGATCGAGCTAACTTACACTCATGGGCGAGAAGGATGTGAACCGTTTTGACAGCTCGCCTACAGAGATTGTACATCAAGCAAGGGACCTAATTATAGCAGCCAAACGAAGGCGTATAAAGTGGTGGTAATTGGGATAATTCCGAGATTAAATCGACTCTGAGAATGCATGTCTTAAACGTTTATGTCAGGAAATGGGAGTTAATATTTTTTTCAATTTCTGGAACGATTTTCAGGACGGACCGTCATTTTGTTAATAATGGTAATCATTTAAATCCAGTCAGTAATTTGAAGCTTGGCATAATTATTAATGAAAGCCTCCGTGATCTTTATGGTGCGGAAATTATTTGCTCCCAAGTCACAGATGCGCCGGACCGGATTTCACGCGAGGAGCCAATAAACTTAGGTGAGGAGGCAAACGCTCCAGGCACACCAGAGAGGGAAAATTAAAATGCATTTACGCAAATGTTTGGAGTTTAAGAAACAAACTGCTCAAATTTAAAGCCATAATTCAAGAGGGCGATTACGATATAAGAACATAAGAAAAGAAGGAGACTGCAACAGACCATTCATGGCCTACACTTGGCAGCTCCTGTTCCAGTCACACACAAAAGATTTCTTACCAGAGAAAAGTCATTAACATTGTCACCCTTTACAGGAGTTCGTCAGATCTAATCTACAATATACATAAAATGCATGCAGAGGATTATGTCCATTCATGCAACCGCAAAATATAATCTCCCCACTCCTTCGAAAAATATATACATATGTACATAAAAAAGTCACTCCCATCTAGCAGCTTCATCCATATATTTATCTAATCTATTCTTAAAACTACCCAGAGAGGAGGCTTCTATCACATGTCTAGTGATTCTATTCGATTCATCTACCACACGATTTGTAAACTAATTACTCCCAATCTCCTTCCTAAACCTATACTTATCAAGCTTAAACCCATTGCTACGTGTCCTGTCATGTTCACTAAGTATAAGAACCTTACCCAGATCCCCTTTATTATATCCTTTTACCCATTTGAAGACTTTAATCAATTTCCCTCTGACTCTTCTCATTTCCAATGTATGTAGATTCAGTTTTCTGAGCCTTTCACCATAAGGTAAGTTCCTTAGCCCACCAATCATCTTTTTCATCCTTCTCTGCACAGACTCAAGCAAATCAATATCCTTCCTATAATATGGTGACCAGAATTGTACTGCATAGTCTAGATGAGGCCTAACTAGCGCCAGATAGAGTTTTAGAATGACTTCAGCACTCTTATTGCTTTCACTCCTCCTAATGAATCCCAATATCCTATTAGCTTTATTCTTAGCATTTAGGCATTGCTTTCTAGGACGAAGGTCTGAACTTACCAAAATACCCAAGTCCCTCTCACAATCGGTCCTCCCTAAAATTCTCCCATTTAATTTATAACTATTAAATGGATTATTTCTACCTATACTAAGTACACTACATTTGTCTATGTTAAACTTCATTTGCCATTTCTCGGCCCAATTGGACAGAATGGTCAATTCCTCCTGCATTACAACAGCATCAGAATCAGCCCTAATGGCCCTACCTAGCTTAGTATCATCAGCAAATTTACTCAGGTCACTACTTATACCTATGTCAAGATCATTAATATAAATTAAGAATAGCAAGGGACCCAAAACAGATCCTTGCGGAACTCCACTGCTCCCCTTCCCCACTCAGATTTAACTTCATCTATACTAACTCTTTGCTGTCTGTCACCAAGCCATGACTGAATCCACCTAAATATACTGCCATCGATCCCGTGTGCTTTAACTTTGCTCAGAAGCCGTAAGTGTGGCACTCGATCAAAAGCCTTACCAATGTCCAAGTATAAAATATCATAGTTTTCATCATTATCTGCTGCTTCATACACCTTACTATAAAAAGACAACAAATTAGTGAGACAGGATTTACCCTTACTAAAGCCATGCTGTGATTCTTTTATCAACTTATGCTTATCCAAGTGATCTCTAATATTCCTTGCTATAATAGATTCCATCATTTTCCCTACCACTGAGGTCAAACTTACTGGTCTGTATGTATTAGCGAGACGTGGTTAGATACAGCTTCTAGAGAACTTATTGCGGAATATAATATAAAAGGGTACAAAATCCTTCACAAGACCGACTAACTGGGAGAGGCGGTGGAGTTTTAGCTTACGTAAAAGAGGGAATAAATGCAATTACGATGGCCGCGACGACAGTAAATATGAAGAGCGAGGTTCGGCTAATTGAGATCGAGTGTACTAAAAATAATAAAATTAACTTAGCCGTTACCTATCGCCCTCATCTCTAATAGAATCAGAGAACGTACTACTTTTTGAGTGCCTTTTATCTATGATGAGGAAAGGATAAACAATAATTCGTGGAGATTTCAATTACCCTAACGTTAACTATACAAACTATACTTCGGATAAAGTTGGAGAGAGATTGGTCAATTTTATTCAGGATAATTTTCTTGTGCAAAAAGTAGAGGAACCTACGCGTTATCAAAATATACCTGATTTGATTATCTCAACAGAGGAGACTTTCGTAGAAAACGTTTGCGTGGGTGAGCATTTGGCGACGAGTGACCATATCGTAATTAGGTTTGAAATTAATACGAGCGTAGAGGTAAAAGAGAGTTCACAACTAATCCCACGATTTGGGAGTTGTAATTTTGAAACTTTCCGTGACCGGAATAAAAGGATAAACTAGGAGAGATGTTTTCATAATGAGAAAGTACAGGGAATGTACTTGGAGCTACAACAAAATGTGCTCACGGTGGATTACGAGTTAGTTAAGTACGTACTTTGAAACAATGGAAAGGCAAAGAGAACACCGTGGGTTAGCCCTTTAATAATTAACTTCATTCGGGAGCGTAATAAAGACTATTAAAGTTTAAAAAAAAAACGAAACGACAACAAATCGGGAAAAAAACGTAGACTCTCGAAGGCTGGTAAAACGGGCCATTAGAGAAGCTAAGCTGAAATACATAGGTAGGCGCGATAACGAAAAAAATGTATCACGATAACCGATAAATCGATAACGATAACCTTATCAGCGATAACCGATAATCGATAACTGGCAATACATTCATCACCAGATAAGGTGATAACCGATAAATCCAAAATTATATTACAATATTGATTATTGACTATATATAGTGTTATTTTACAATACAATAGTAAGAATATTTGATTACTGTTTCTTAGTTTATTACCTGGTGAGGCTCTCCTTCATCTCCTCATAGGTTTTGAGGATCCTCCTCCCAGTTCGGACCTACTTATTTCTGCCTCCAAGGCACGGGCGGCTCGTTCCTGTGCTAAACTGGATCCAAAAACTGAAATTATCGATTATCACTAGTTTGGAACCAAAAGTATCAGCGATACTGATGAATCAATAACGTGAACAAAATATCGGATAATCGATAACCCGATATCGTTATCGCGATAATGCCCACCTATGCTTAAATATGAAAAAGAACTTGCTATAAATTTGAAGCGCGAACCGAAACGGCTTTATAGTTACGTTAACAGTAGAAAACTCGTAAAGGGTTCAATAGGGCCGATCAGATGTAAAGATGGTATTATGACGGACGTCCCATAAAAATTTGCTATAATATTAAATGAGCACTTCTCGAGTGTTTTTACTATTGAGGACGTGACACAATTAGAAACACTAGGCGAGAACATGAATTATGAAAGACAAAATATCCTATCCAACATAAATATAAATGAAGGGGAGATTCTCACATATATTAATAAAATTAAAAATTGGAAGTCACCCAGGCCCGATGGGTGTATCCAACCCATCTTAAAGAACTAAAAAATTAATTAGTAAGACCGCTCTGCACGATTTTCAATCGATCAATAGAGGAAGGCCTAGTTCCAATAGAGTCCAAGCGTGCAAATATTACGCTAATATTCAAAAAAGGGGATTAAACTGAGCCTACTAATTTTTGTCCCATCAGCCTAACTTCTGTAATTTATAAACTCTTGGAATCGATAATTAGAGATAGGTTGGTGAGCCATTGTGAGGCTAATAATTTAATTGCAGACTCCCAGCATGGAGTCAGCCGGGGGCGCTCGTGCCTAACCAATTTACTCGATTTTTTTCATAACATGATTTGCATCTACAATGAAACTAAAGCGACAGATATAATTTAACTTGATTTTAAAAAGGCCTTTGATACAGTTCCGCACGAAAGGCTATTGATGAAAATTACAGCCATTGGAGTGAGGGGTAACATACTTAAATGGATTCAAAACTGGCTATCAAATCGTTCACAGCGAGTTGTTGTAAACAGGGCGTGTTTAGAGTAGGCCTCGGTCACCAGTGGGGTACCACAGGGGTCAGTTATGGGCCCATTATTATTTATTGTTTATATTAATGAATTGGATAATGGAGTGTTTAGTAGGATCTCTAAATTTGCAGATGACACAAAGCTAGGAAGCCAAGCCCTTTTGAGACCGGATGTAGAGCAAATGCAAAGAGACTAATAAAATTGTCGAATGGGTGGATAAATGGCCAATGAGCTTCAACATAGGTAAATGCAAGGTCATGCATTTAGGATGTCATAACTTAAAAGTAGAATACCATATGAAAGGCCAAATCCTCGAATCCGTTAACATAGAAAAAGACCTTAAAGTATCGAAACAATGTGCAGAAGCTTGTAAAAAAGCAAACCGAATGCTAGGATATATTGCCCGGAATTTTACTTTCAAATCGAAAGATATAATCCTGCCACTATACAAATCACTCGTGCGCGACACCCCTCGAATATGCGGTTCAATTTTGGTGTCCCTCCCTAAACAAGGATATAGCGCAGTTAGAAAGAGTGCAACGTCGGGCTACGATTACGTAGACAATTGATCGAGGTATTCAAAATCTTAAAAGGATTTACTAATATTGATTACAGACTATTGTTCGAGATGGATGAAAGGGCCAACACACGCTAAAATGGTTTAAAATTAGTGAACAAGCGATTTAACTCTACTATATCTCAAAAGTACTTCACGTTTAAAATCACGCAAACGTGGATTAGCATGCCCAACCGTGTAATAGAAAGCACGTCAGTTAATATGTTCAAAAACCGACTTGATGAGTACTTCAATAGGTTAAATATAACGCAGTAGGAGCATAGAAGAAAACGTCATACGAAATAAGGAGTTGGGAATAAAATGAAATGAAATGAGCAATAAAAAGATGCCAGCGACGTCTCCCTGCGTGGAGTGAATGTGAATTCCCTTTTTCTTTTTATGTCTATCCTATAAGTATATTATTTTCATCACTAGCAGGAGAAGCCTGCAAGAGAAGAGAGTACTGTGCTATCACCCCTTTCCTCTGGTTCGAAGAAGCGTGTTCGTGTATTTGAGGGATAGCTGAACCTGCATGTCAAAGGTATACATGTATATAAGTGTGTACCGTAGAATTGGAATAATTATAAGAGGCATGTAAAGAAAGGTCAAATGATACACATGTAGATAAGTGTGTACAGTAGAATAGAAATATTTTTAAAAATCATGTAGAAAATATATATACAAAGGGTACACATGTAGATAAGTGTGTACCGTATAGTTGAAATAGTTTAAAAAAACAAAATAAAAGCATGATACACTAGCGTTAGAAAGTGGGAGTTAACATCTTATGTAAGTGGACTGGCCTCGAGCGGAGCTTAGGGTCTTTGTTGGTCCTTGTTTCTGTAGTTCTCTATATCTATTTATCTCTCTCTCTCCTCTACGGTGTACACTGATCTACATGTGTACCCTTGATATGCAGGTAAAGCTACAATTTTAAATATGTATTAGGTTGAGGAATAAGTTCTTGCGTTTTTTTAATGTTGTGTTGATTTAAGTTTTGTTGACGTGATTCGTGCACATATTAAGAAACAATAATAAATAATGAGAGCAAAATTTGCAAAGGTTAGGCTACGTCTCTTAACAGCGTAGACTATTAGGCTTTTGCTTAGGCTACGTCTTGAAGTTGAGTAATAAGTCATTGCGGTTTATTTAAAAGTTGTGTTAATTTATTTTTTGTTCTGTACCCTCAAAATGGAATGTCAAGTTGAAAGAAAGGCGTATTTTCGACACTAGTTGTTTTCATTTTCAATCTTGACGCAAACAATGCAAACGTAGCCAAAGCTCGTCGTCATATTTGTGCCGTATAAGAAAAAAATGCTTCGTCAGAAAGGATAGCTCACTGGTGGGTTTCACGTTTCAAAAACAGTCATTTCCATCTTAATGACGAAGAACGTTCTGGTCTCCCCATTATGTTGGATGAAGATCGATTAAACGACCTTTTTCATGAAAATCCTCGTCAATCGACTAGAGAATTGGCTGTACAATTGGCGTGTGATCAGAAAACTGCAGTGAATCACCTTCATTCGATGGGGAAAGTTCAAAAACTCGGTGCATGGGTTCCGCACGCTTTAAACGAAAGCAACAAACTTCAACGTTCCACGATTGCCGCAGGTTTGTTTGCTCGTCACAAGGCTAAGCGTGGATATAAGGACAGATTTCTTCACCGCATCATCACTGGCGACGAAAAGTGGTGTGTTTATGTCAACATGAACCAACGAAAACGATGTTGTGTCTCTGGTGGGATTGTAAAGGCATCATTTTTTATGAGCTCCTTGCAAACAACGAGATTTTCAATGCAGAACTCTACGTTCAACAAATGTAACGACTCGCCGAAGCTATTCGTGAAAAGCGACCTCATCGACGTTATGGAGTCCTTCGGCAACACGACAATGCTTGTTCTCACATTTCCAATATGACAAAAGACGCCATCCAAACGCTTAATTTGGAAATCCTGCCGCATCATCCATATTTGCCAGACTTTGCTCCATCGGATTTTCATCTGTTCCGATCGCTCTCCAACAATTTGCGCGGCGTTTCGTTCAATACTGATGTGGAATTAAGAACCTGGCTAGACGAATTCTTCGAGTCACAATCCAGAGATTTTTATTGCAGAGGCATCGAAAAACTAGTTGAACGTTGGGAAGAAGTCGTAAATAACATATAAATTGCCTATTGTTATAAATTAAAAATGAATTTTTCCTGAAATTGTTAATGGTAATGAATAAATTTGATAAAACCGCAAGAACTTATTCCTCAACCCAATACAATGCATTGGTAAGAACACAATTAGAATATTGCGCTCAGGTCTGGGCACCATAATTACGAAAGGATATTGACAGATTGGAGAAAGTACAAGCTATAGCCACAAAATTGATACCATAATTACGAAATTATAACTATGAGAAAAGACTGGAAAGACTAAATTTATTCACACTAGAAACAAGACGTTTGAGAGGTTAATTAATCGAAGTATTCAAAATAATGAAAGGAATAGATAATATAGACTATTCTACTTGGTTCGAACTTAACACAAATTATAAGAGAAATAATAGCATGAAAATCATTCCGAAACATTTTCGAACAAATTTATGTGGGAGCTTTTTTCCTATAAAATTGTAAAATTCTGGAACCAGTTGCCTAAAGAAGTGGTGTCCAGCAGTTCAGTTGACAGTTTTAAAACTAGACTGGACAAAATAATGGTAAACTTTAGATAAAAAGTGACAAGACATTTTATGTTGATAAAAACGAAGAAAAAAAAGCATGTTCTAAGTTTAGATTAGTAAGACATTGTCGTAGAATGGACTCTCGACGATATACCATATATAACTATTCGTTGAGGGAACTTCTTTAATTATCTTTAGAGTGCGTTAATGTCTGGCGAGCCGATATTATGTATCTTCGATATGCTTAAGAAGTGGAACTGAGCTCAAGGATAATAATATTGCTATCATTAATAAAATAGAGTTTTATTAATAATAACTATCAACAAACACAAAACGGAAAATATTGACATAAACAGAGAATGGAAAGGGTCGTGGGGGCTCGGGCTAATCCGAGGATTAAAGGATTTAAAAAAGGTGAAACAAATATAGAGTTAAAGGGATGGGATGGTTCGCTAAACCATTTAAAGCACAGGATAGAATTGACAAAAGGGTTAAGTACTTAAAACGACGTTTGGCTTACGTAACTTTATACTAGTGGTGCAGTGGAAGGCGACGTGAAGGAATTTTCGATCCGCTGGCGAGTTCCAGCCGAAGGGGGGCAATAAAAGGATCCTGACGTGGCGTCTTGGGAATGAGAACCGTTTCTCGACGAACGGCTTGAAGAACAATAGCTGTTCTAATGTTGTTCTCCTCTGAACAACAGGGAAAGGGGTGAGAACCGTTTCTGGTCAACGGGCTCGAACGAACAATGTCTGTTCTAACGTTGTTCTCTTTCTGAACAGCGAGGGGGAAGCCTTGGGGACTTGGCGTCACGAAAGGCTCGAACCTTGGCACTCAAGGGATATTGTCCTCCTTCTGGACAAGTGATGGTGAATCTCGAGGTCGAGGTCCCTTGGCGCACAAAGTGAGAGAGGGTCGTGGTGATGTTTCGCGACGAAAATCTGGATCTCCAATCTGATCTTAGTGGTAAAGTTTCCATCTAAATAGTCGAGACACTCCCTTGGCGTGGGGGCACAATGGGGTGGGAACTTCGAGGGAATGCACAGCCGAGGCTGGGAACAATGCCTTATCTGCCCATAAGCCTAACTCAATCTTGGGAGGTCGGCGTATGGGGGCGAACGGTGGGACGATAACCTCCTTGTTTAAACATTGACATCCGGTGGCTGTGATAAGGCGCCAAGCTTCGAAGCGAAGATGCACGTGGGAGCATCGTGGTTTAAAATAATATGTGATAGGAGTTGAAACTAACGCTGCCTCAACCCGTTCTATCACAGACAAAATAACAATTACGGTATTTAATTTGATTCTGCATCTATATAAAATGTAAATACGTTTCTCTCATGTTTTACTAATACAAATAATCCTGGATATGTATGTATATGAAAAATTATTTTTCAAAATATCTGACAAAAAGCTTTGCATCTGCAAGCGGTACTAGCATTGTCCAATAAGACAGGAGAAAGTTTTTAAAATAAGAATGGAACGAGTAGATAGATCTAATAAATAATAAGTGACAAAAAAATGCATGTTCTAAAATAAGATTATTGTGATAAGTCAAATTTTTGCTTTTGAATATATTAGTATGTTCCTGCTTTCCTTTTAAAATTTCCTGGATGTGTCTATTTTCCAAAACTGCCAGGTATATATTTTTACTTTTCCAAGCCCGGAAATGGGTTGGAGAGGTGGGTGGGGAGAGACTTCATCTTTACTATCCTATTTCTTATCTGTAGTATTGATATTATATAGTTAGAATTTAGGATAAAATTATAGGTACTTCCATTGAAATAGACCGAATGGTCTCTTGAAGTTCTTACTTTCCTTGTAACACACACACACACACACACACACACTCTCTCTCTCTCTCTCTCTCCCTCTCTCTCTCTCTCTTTCTCTCTCTCTCTCTCTCTCTCAGGATCGCAGATCTAACCACAAATCGGTCAGCTAAACCCTTGGATGAACCACCAACTGCCGTGGGTCATTCCGCTGATCAACCTCTTGTTCCTGTAGTAAACACTGCATCTGAAGTGATACCAGGAGAGCTGGGGCCGCATGCTACAGGAATGGCTCAACAAGTCAAGAAAAAAAAGAAAAAGAAGAAAGGAAAGAAGAAGAGAAATTAGAAACATAAGAAAAAGTAGAAACAAAAGTAGAAAAACCAAAGGAAGATATGGGGAAAATACGAAGAAGAAAAGGAAGACCAATATGAAGAAAGAGGAAACCGAAGTCGCTTCAGAAAAGGAAGACTCTTTACTTTGCAGCCAAATGTGCAAGGGTCATCCTTATTGGTGATTCTCAATCAAAGGATCTGCAACGCATGCTAGCGGCCCGCCTTCGCATCAGTGTGAGGATAAGCTGCCTCCCAGGACGTGGGAACCACCAGGTAAGAGTAGGGGCTGAGAAATCTCAGGTTTCTGAGAGTTCAGTCGTTGCCCTGATGGTAAGTGGCAACGACCTCCACCTTAGACGAGGTAGGGTAGGCCCTACAGCCGAGATCCTCTAGACGGTCATGGAGGCTCTGGATGCCTATGAGTTAAAAACCAGCAGACGTGTCGTGGTCGGGATACTCTCGAGAAGAGGTCCAAGCCGGTCGCTAACTCGAGGAACGTCTCATTGAACCGAGGACTAGCAGATTTATCTACGGCGGAGGGTGTGTTTTTTTATCGAGCTCTACCGCATCTTTTATGGTAGGAACGATCTCTCGCAAAGGGATGGGGTACTCCTTTACTTTAAAGGGATGGCTGTACTCTCCAACCTGATACAAGATGTCGTAGAGCGGATTCTAAGGATAGTCCCGCCCAGAGTGATGGCGGACGTGCGCCGGTACGCCAAAGTCACCCCTGGAACAACCTTCGCGGAGGTCGCTAGAAAAGGTGCCACCACACCACCAAAGGAAAATAGAGAGATAAGTAAGACGGGAAAAGGAAGAGCGTAGGCAATCCTACATTCGGGGACTAAGTGAAAGATCTGTTTAATGCGAGGTCAATCATAAACGAGTTTCTTGAATTTCGTGGCCTCGTAGCGACGGAAGAACCTAAAATGGTGGCCATAACAAAGTCGTGGGTAAAAACCTCAAACCGAGAATTTGAAGGTGAATTCACGATTCCCGGCTACAAACTCTTCCAAAAAGATAGGCCAGACGGAGAGGATGGCGGTGTGATGTTGTATGTCAAGGATACACTCAAATCGACGAACTGCAAAATTGTATCTGACCACGAGCTACTAGGAGTTGACATAAATATAGGTCCTGCGAGATAGAGGACCCTGCTGCTTTACAGACCCCTGCACAACTCGGTGAAAATGACAGGATCTGTACCGGCTGCTGGATGAACTTGTTCAAGACTGTGTGTGTATCGCCATGGGTGATTTAAATACCCAAGTTAAATCGAAAACCAGAGAACCTTGTGGCAAAAAACGCACTACTCCTGGAATTCGCGAACAACGAGCTCCTGACTCAATGGCTGAGAGAGCCGACGAGAGGCAATAATACTATCGACTTGGTTTTTATATCTAAGGATGACATCTAAGGATCTCTCTGTAGGCGAAGAGCTTGGAGGCAATGATCACCGACTAGTCATATTTATAGTCAAAGTCCCCAAGGTAGAGTCTGCGACTAATAAATCGAAGAAACTTGATTTGAGAGGAGCAGACTTTGCAGGTCTTCGTGCTGGATTGACTGATGCGAGGCTAGAAGTGTGCGAGGATGTTGAAGATTCGTAGAATAGATTCAAAACTAGGTTCATGAGTCTTCAATCACGATTCATCCCTTTGAAAAACCTTCGTCATTCTTCAGTTAAACCAAGGTAGTTTAATCGAGAAATTGGTCAACTGCTGAGGGAGAAGAGAAAGGTGTACCGACAGTCAAAGATTTTTGGAGACTTTGGGGAGTACCGTAGGCTAGCTATGAGAGTGAAGTCCAGCATAAGGGCATGAAAGCGTGCTGACTTTGCAAGGAGAATCCCAAGGAGGTCTTTGGTTATGTAAACAGCTGTAAACCAATCCCTCGCACGATTGGCCCTTTTGTGAATGAGGACGGGGCATTGAAGCATTCAGATGACAAAAATGCTAACCTCCTGAACGACTACTTCTCTTCAGTGTTTACTGAAGAGTGTGGTCCCATCCCCCAGCCCACAGATTCTTACTTGGGGTAAAAACTGAAGGAAATGGACTTCACCCAAGGATAAATATAAAAAAGACCCCTGATCTAAAGACGAATAAGTCCCCTGGCCCGGACGGGTTTCTACCTAAAGTGTTGAAAGAAGTGCGTGAGGAAGTGTTACGATATTTGAGCACAATCTTCAACATGTCAATCTGCACCATATGCGTTCCTAGAGACTGGTGTTAAGCGGAAGTGGCTCCTATCTTCAAGAAAGGATACCCTAGCCAGCCGTCGAACTACCGAGCTATTAGCTTAACCTCAATAGTCGGTAAACTCATAGAAAGCATTATGGTGGAAAAAATGACGTCATATTTAGAGTCCAACTTGCGATTGAGGAGTTCCCAGCACGGGTTCCGAAGGCAACGGTCATGCTTAATGAATCTTGTTGAATTCGCCCACTTAGTTTTCAGTGAGCACGATCGGGATAAGGAGGTGGCTGTTATCTATTTATACTTTCAAAAAGCCTTCGATAATGTACCACACCGCCTCCTCCTCTGGAAAGTGCGTGCGCTGGTCATAGAAGGAAATGTAGCAAGTTGTATAGAGAACTGGCTAAGCGGCAGGCGGCAGGCAGCCATGGGTGGTGTTGAATAGACAGGCTTCCGAGTGGGTGCCAAGTACTAGCGGTGTTCCTCAAGGTTCTGTCCTGGGACCACTACTGTTCATCATCTACGTCAATTTTTTTTATTTTAGGAGCGTAACTGGCGACTGCCCACTTGAGCATAAGTCGCCGGAATCAAGACAGCCTAGCATTAGGCTACTTCAAAATAAGAATATGAAAACACAACGACGATAAAAGGAGAAGATGGCAACAATCAGAAAGCAAGCTCGGCATCTGGGGGAGGTCCCCCTCCCCTCGGCGCAAGAGCGTGCGACCTTCAAAGAAAACAACAATAACAAAAAGACAAAACCGAGGTAAATAAAGGGGAGAAGGCCGGCCTCCCCACAAAAGACTATAAGTCCACCAATCAATTTACACGAACTCGTCCCAGGTACAAGGGACAGGAGTTAGCGAACCCATCCATCCCGGTACCAGGACAGGTAACGTGCGCGGAGATCGCCCAGACTGGGCAATTCAACAAGAATGTGACAAACAGTCTGGGTGACAATGCAGTCTTCACAGTAGGGCGCTGGTGAGCCCTCCATCAAATGGCGGTGCGTCCCGCGAGTGTGCCCAATTCGGAGACGACAGAAAGCAACCTGAAGCATTCGTGGCATTGGGGGTAGGTCCATGGGAACAGTCACGGCGCAATGGCAGGCAACTTTAAGTTCTCTTCGACAGTCTCCCATCTTCTTTGCCAAGCAGCCCGAAGAGCTGCCCGTATTCCTGCCATGTAGTCGGTGTGGGGAAGAGCAAAACGCTGGTCCGATCACAGAGTCCATGCGGACTCTTTGGCGCCCTCATCGGCGCGCTCATTCCCCGCAATTCCTAAATGTCCAGGAACCCTGCAGAAAATAATCTTGACATCCGCCCAGCTTGCCAAAACCTTGGCGTCACGGATATCGCAAACCAGAGGTTGCGCTTTGTGAGCTGCTATAGATCACAATCCTGTCTCCAAACCGGGTACGTCGCGTAATCTCTTGTACCGGGTGGTGTATTGCCACCAGCTTGGCCATGTAGACAGAGGCAGTGCCTGGCAGAGCCCTGCTGACTTCAAAGAGAGGGGATACGGCGTGGAATCCGACCCCCTCTTGGGACTTGGAGCCGTCCGTATACACAGGCACGGTTCCACTGTGACAGGAGGTGTGCTCTCAAAAGGTCAAACGCAATACTCTTGGCGCTGTACAAGCTTTGGAAGCAGAGGCGTGGCGTCAAATAGCCAAATGTGGTACCCTCCAGGTGGCGCATGGAAAGAACCATGGGCGCGATGGTTCCCTTCAAGAGCTAGGTATTGCTCTCGAAGGAGTTTCCTGGACCTAAACCCAAAGGGCTTAGGGTATGACTGGCGTCTCTCGACGGCATAGGCACCGTAGAAATCGGCTGCAAATGCAGTGAGAGCTGTTTGCGACTGAGGGAGGCGCTGGGCACGCGGGTACAGGCGAATAATGCACTGTACACGGCGTGGAGTGAGTGGCATCTCCCCAACATCGACTAGTAGGCTCTCAATGGGGGAAGTGTGGAAGGCACCAATCGCCAGGAGTGGCAGATCGAGTCCACCTTCCGCAATACACGCTCGGCTGCGGATGCATAAAACTGCATTCGTAGTCGAGCTTCGAACGAACAAATGTTCGATGACAAAAGTAAGGCAGTAGCCCTATCAGCACTCCAAACGTTGAACGTCACGGAACGGAGAATATCTATGGCAGCAGCCGCCCTGAAAATGATATTTGAATGGGAAAGTAATCACTACCATGGAGGTTAGTGACCACCCGCTAATCAAAATCAGGGTGTGCATACGGAAAGCACAGAGATAGATCAAGGCAAGAAAATGAAGCGGTTCTTATGCAGTGATGCGTAATTTCATCCACATTTAGGACACCTATCTCAAGCTCTTCGATCAGATCGACAAGTACTTGTCACCTTGGATTTATTGAGTAGTCTCCCCAGAGAGGATGTCTGTAATTCAGATCTCTTAGCAAGAGAGAGGGCCTCGGCAACCGTGCCACGACGCGGCGGAAGTCCCCCGCGTCGAAGCCAGCTGACGGTGGAATGTATCAGAAATAACAGTATACCACCTAACCAGGTGAAGCTGCATAGCCACTGCCTGAAAGGAGGTATCTAAAGTGAAAAGAAGAACAGAGATATCATGCTAGGTGTAAACCGCGCTACCCCCAGCCCGGCCCCATCTCGTGGTAGTGGAGTTACAAAACCCTTATACTCCGGGAGGGTGAGCAGGGGGTACGCGCCTAGCATGGTCTCGTGCAGAAAAATAGCTAACGGGGAACGGGACGAGACGAGCCTCCGCAGCTCCCCCCAGTTGACCCGGAATCCACGGTAATTCCATTGAAGGAATATGACCTCCAGGAATAGCTCGGAGGGACGCGGGGGCCCTTTTCGAATAGAAGACACTCAAGGGAATGGCCGTACGTATCCCGGAGGCAGAACTCCGGGTGCTGTAGGCCGGACACTGCGCGGAAGGCGCTGTCGCCTTCGAGGACTTATTGGGGGAGGTTGGGCTCACCATTCGAGTCTTTTCCTCCTTGCGTTTCGAAACCTTAGGCGGGTGTTGTCGCTTTGGAGGCGGGGACCCCCAGCCCACCACTAGGCGTGGATGATTGAGCCGAAGCTCCTTTGTTGCTTTCCTCCTTTCGGGGGGCAGCTTTAGGAACCCCGGAAGATGGCCTGACGACACACTTCAGGGGTGTTCCCCCCTGTGAGTTTAACGACTCGGTGGAGGCGCGTGGCCTTTTCGTCTTACGGGAAACGGTCACGCTGGGGTAAGGGGAGGGAAGCCCTGGCTTTAGCCGGTGCTGGGTGTGAACCCTTTGTGCCATCAGCTTTACCAGGAAAGCGCTCTGGTTGAGTAGAACACTCAGAACGGCTCCGAATGGGCGCGAAAACAACCATGCTCGTTGTCCTAGATAGGCCAGTAGCAGAGGGTGTCTTTCTAACCATTGAGGCATTAGACGTCCCAGGCAGAGCCGGGCGAACCAAGACCAAGTCTTTAGCCTCGCGAAATGAGAGTCGATCCTGGGCCTTAACGTCCAGGATTTCTTTCTCAAGGAGATATGTACAACTTTGCTTCAAAGAAGCGGGGTGCAGCTCCCCGCAATCGACCCACTTGGGCACACACGATTTGGACTTATCGTGTGCGCTTTACGGCAATTTACACAGACTTCGGGTAACCCTGACTTTGCACGTCTACATGAGCGATTCATATGGCCGAAGCTGTGACAGTAATAGCACCGCCGCGAAGTGGCACGAGTGCCTTCACGCGGTAGCGGTACCAACCGACATGCACCGAATCAGGGAGCTTGTCACAGTCGAATGTGACGAAGAGTGTAGGGGTAGGTCTCGAGGCCTTTCCCTGTTTTCTCATCACACGTTCGACATTGACTGCCCCATGGTCGGCCAGCTCTATGGTGATGTCCTCTATGGAGTAGTCAACGAGTTCCATCGCATAAACTACTTCTTGACAAAGTTCATGGTGAAGTGCGGCGTCACACTCACAGACGTGCCATCAAGTGTTCGAAGGGCACTAATCATGGCCGCTTCGGAGGGATTCGACGCATTTGCCAAAAGGTTCCCCTACGAGAAACGGTTCACTTTCGGCTCTCTACCAATCACACTAGCTAAAGCTCTTCTCTGATCGATCATGTTGCTCTTAGCCAATTTGGTGCCATCAGTGCAGCGAATAACGAGGAAGTCTTTGAAGCCAGCAGGCTCGAAAACGCCGGGGAATCTCTGAATGAGAGGCCCCGATGTTATCGAGGCTCCGCCCTGCGCACTTTTTGTCATGCAGAAGGGCCGGATGTACCGATCTTCGCTTGTTTTCCTTTTTAGGAGAGGATGGCGGGGAATGAACCCTCTTCTATCCTCCGCCGGCAAGAGCCCCCATGCCAGATGGACCTGCCTCAGCAAGGCCCTTCTCCGAGATGAATAAGGTCCTGGCAGTTGTAGGGGCACCAGTCGGAGGAGGAGATCCCTTGGATCTCCTCAAACGGCCTTGGAAACCCGGGCCGTTTGAGGAGGACATTGCATAGGAGCGGACTCGTGTTGGGTGCTTGGCGCCGAGCCCGGATTCGCTCCCATGGAATACCCTCTTAGGCTGCGTTGCCTCAAGGACAATGTCTATATCGGGTTGGGTCTCCAATTGGCCATCTTCCTAGGACATCACCTCTCTTATTGGCAGCAATGTCATTAGTCTCGTCTTTGGAGGCACAGGCCTTGACCCCCGCTAGGTTTAGTATTCTAGCCAGCAGGTCCTTTTAGAGAAGCGACCGAAGGGGCCTGTCTTCCCTCTCCATCCTAACGTCGTTTGCCCTACCGAGCCGCTTCATTGGGAAGCGGTCGGTTATGGGCTACCTGCTGGCTTTCTTGGCAGTCACCTTGGATAGATAAGGGGGAAATGCCGCTGGAAAGAAGGAGGTGCCCGAAGGCACCTCCAGACAAGAGTGTGAGGGAGAATCCCCTACACCCGTATGCGAAGAAGAGGAGTAAGCCTCCTCTCCGGTTAAAGAAATTTGGAGGGTCCCCTGCGCAAGCACAGGGAGAGGGGAACCTCCATTTTTTTCTGTGGAGCTGCCCGAAGGGGGGCTCAGTTGATTTTGAGGGGGAAGGGGGAAGTTTTTTTTATATTTGCATCATTGGGCATGGTGACCCTCAATTTATCACGGGATTCACACTTTCATCACCCCTCGCAGTAGCCCGCCTTGCAAGTGGTGCGTACAGGCTTGGCAGAGACAGGTGCCGCCATTCAAGAGCACCCCTCCCGCCTAAGGGCCTGGAAGTCCATCGGCATGGTGTCTCCACCTTGGAAGCGGCGTAAAACTGATAGAGTGTTAAGAGAAAAGGAAAAGTGATGTGAGAAAGGTATGGGTGGGGATGAAGCAGGTTGTTGAAAACCCACCATCCCAAACCGGAGCTCAGGGGTGAGGGAACATTGCCCCCCATCCCTAGCCCCGATCCGGGATTGTTGGCTGTGAAGAAGGTCGGCATCTACCTTGTTAAAATAGAGGCCGCTTAGAGAAAGTTCTGGGAGTGGTTGTAGGGGAAGTGACGAAGTAGGGAAGAAATACTGGCTGTTTGAAAAAAGGTTAAGAGGCAGAGATGGGGCCGACAGGACACTGAGTCTCATCAGCACGGCGGCCTAGGAAGGTAAATCGCCGCGCCCCTTACGGGGCTCATCTCCGTCAACGACATGGATAGTGACATGGTTGCGAAGATTTCTAAATTTGCCGATGATACCAAGCTTGGTATGAACGTCGCAAAGGAAGGAAATACTGCCCACCTTCAAGATGATCTTTGAAAGATTAAAGAGTGGTCGGACACATGGCAAATGCCTTTTAAGGTTAACAAATGCAAAGTGGTGCATATCGGCCACCGAGTCCCCCAATCTCAGTATATCCTTAAGGGCATTGCTCTTGAATCCACCGAGACTGAGAAGGACTTGGTTGTAACTATCACTAGGGATCTCAAGTTCTCGAGGCAGTGTATTGAGGCGGAGAAGAAAGCCCAAAGGATGTTAGGTTATATAACGCGTCAGTTTGGATATCGGAACAAGGAGATAGTACTGTATTTGTATAACTCCCTTGTCCGATCGCACCTGGAGTATGCCGTACAACTTTGGAGTCCTTCGCTTCGAAAGGATATCGTAAGATTAGAACGTGTGCAAGCCTGAGCAACCCAACTGATTCCCTCTATCAGACACAATAGTTACGAAGATAGATTACGGGAATTAGACTTGTTCTCGCTGGAGACCCTGAGACTGCATGGTAAGCTTATCGGAGTGTTCAAAATAGTTCGAGGCTTCGACATTGTAGACTACAAAGATATTTTCCAGCTTAACCAGAGCAGAACAAGAAACCACGGCTACAAACTTTAACTAAAGCGTTATAAGCGTGATCTTTATGGGAAATTTTTCACATATACTATCTGCGGCACTTGGAACGCACTTCCAGTGGAAGTTGTCAACAGCAACTCTGATGAACAGTCTTGAAAAATAGCCGCTTGGAGACTAGGAGCGTGGCGCGAGTGCTCTTCTTGAGCGTCAATCTGACCCTTTAGAGGACTGCGCCTCCTCAAGTGTTCACTCAAAGGTACCCTCTTTGAATGGATCGTAGGGTATATTAGGGTACCTCTTTTCTTTGTTACTCTCACTCTCTCTCTCAGTTGTCTTTAAGCCGTGCTCCTGCTCCCAAGTGTGCAGCATTGTTCTTTGCTTAAATTTATTAATCAAATAATTAGATATTTAGAAAGACTCGTAGGCTGCCTGAATTTCTGGATTTGCATTATTTTTCACATCGACGTGGTCATTTTTACATATCTTCTCAGCGCCATCTTTCCCCGAGAATAAAACTGAGTATTACCCTTACATTTTTTTTTTCATTTAATTTTCTCCTCTTCTATTGAGTGTCTCTATTTAAGTGTCTCAAAAGGTATCAATATGTTACTATTTATAGTGAGTTATTGAGAATTTGCGCAGAATATTGTTCAGATTTGTTTTTAGAATGTGCTTGCGTTGGATTATCGCTCTTACTTTTGATCTGACGTTTCGAGGCCTTAGCTAATCAGCGACGAGGTTTTAATCCAGACGGCGCCAGTCTGTCGGCATACCAACAGGTATATTTTCACGAAGTGACCTTTTTCTATTTACCTATTGACAAATCTGAATTGTTTCAAAACTTTTTGCTTATTGAAAAGTAATAGTAATTGATTGAAACACAAAGTGTTAAGTAGATAAATCCCATCGATCAATTTTTGTTTATAATTTAAATAGAAAGAGCTTTTAAATAAGGAAAATGCAGGCAGCGCAGAAACTAAAGCACTGTTGCTTCAAATGTAAAAATACGAGATGGATAATAGACTTCCTCGAGCAGTCCTTTCATAATATTAGATCAAGAAGTATATGAAAATTTTGCAAGATTAAAGAAAACCATGAGTTAGAAAAAGCATAGTGGATGTCGGTTATTAACCAAATGGAAAATCGTATAAACAACCGAGAATTAAAGAAATTCAATTGCCTAAGAGAAGATGAAGATAGAATAGCCAGAGTTGGCCAGAAAATTGTAAAATTAGAACAAGAAGTTGCATTGATTACAAACATACCCAAAAAGGAAAAATTCATCGAAGTCAAAAATAAGTGCCCAATAAAACTTAACATACGAGAAGAACCCGTTATATCGACATTCAACAAGTTTGAAATCCTCTCTAAGGAAGAAGAAACCTACTTAGTTGGTGATTCAATAATAAGAAACCAAATAGATCACTTGGGAACTTATAACAGCAAGAAACGCAAATTTCGATGCTATGCAGGATTAAAAATAAATCGTGTAACAGAAGAAATAAGCAACTTTGAGAAAGACAGCAAAAAATATCTAATTATAGTTAATGTTCGAAGTAACGATGTTTTTAACGGAAATAACTACAATGGATCAGAAAGTATTATAAAAGATTATACGAAAATGATTAAAACGATCAAATCGAAAACAGATAATGGAATAGTTGTTGGCATACTACCTAGAATATATGAGAGATATGAAAAATTAAGCCGAGGTATTGGAATAAACAATCGCTTAGAAGATATTTGCAAAAAGGAGAATGATAAATTTATTGATTTTTGGCTTTTATTCATGCACAACACGGATATATATACTTAAGATGGGATCCACCTCAACAGAAAAAGGAAAGATAACCTATGGAGAATTGCTACAAATCATCTTAAGGAACCTATTGGATAATAAACCTCCTCTACTAGAAGAACGAGTAACACATGGAAACGGACCAAGCCCCACCACAATACAAAGGAGGCAACAAAAATAATACCTTTCCTGAAACACCTTGAATATGAAGATAGACTGAGGGTATTAAATATGTTCTCATTTGAGAGAAGATGTGTGAGGGAAGATATGATTGAGCTTTCTAAAATCTGTTTGGGGATGGATAAATTGGATTTTAGCAAGTTATTTGAGTTGCAAGGTAGTAATAGGACTAGGAGGCACCCCTTGAAAATTAAAAAAACAGAGGGGCAGGTTGGTGTTAGAAAATATCTTTTCACCAATAGAGTGGGGGATTACTGGAATAGTTTGACATCTGAGACAGTAAACAGTCCAAACTTGAATTTATTCAAACGCAGATTAGATCATTATATGAGAAGGGAGGGTTAACTTTGGGGGGTATTCTGGACTCATTCCTGTGGATGCAGTTTTTTATTATTGTATATAACGATAGATTTGGATTTTAATGAGTCTTGATGATGATGCTTTTTGCTTTTGACACATTTCTGTCTATGGTTCGAATTATATGGATGCATTTTGGGGGTGGGTTTTGACAGATGCGAGTGACCTTTGATAGGCCCTTGTGGCTTTTGTCATCTGTGAAATTACTTTATGTTATTAAGAGCCGTATTATTTCATGCAAGGTCAATAAGAAACAGGTTTTCAGAGTTTCGAGCGTTAGTATCGATTAAAAAATACGACATTATCGGTATCACAGAATCTTGGATTCACTGACAATCGAGAGATTTTATTTCAGAATTTCAACTACAAGGATACAAAATCTTTCTTAGAGTCGAGAGAGAGGGTGGTGGTGTTCTGTTTTATGTCCTTAAATATTTAAATCCTATAGAATGTGACATTAAATCACCTTTTCAAGTAATAGGAATTAAACTGAACCAAAAAAATAATTTATACGTAAATTTGGTTTACAGGAAGCCACATCAACTTCTGGAGATCAACAATCACTTTTATGAATTCATGACCAATATCAGTAAAGATAAGTTATCGTTGTTCATTAGAGATTTTAATTGCGCTAAAGTAAACGGCATATGAAAACTGCCGACCGGGAAGGACAAAGATTACTGTTTCATAGCTGAAAATTTCCTTCCTCAGAGGGTGAGAGAACCAACAAGAGGCGAAAATATTCTGGATTTTGTATTAACCTCAGACGATGAATTAATTTCAAATTGAAATGTAAGAGATAAAATTGGTTATAGCGATCATAACCTAATCGAATTTGAAATTAATATTCCTTTTGTTAGAAAAAACTCAACATCACTAAACTAAATTTAAAAAAAGCTAATTTTGCAATGCTAAGGGAGAGCTTGAGAAATTATCGAACAAAAAATGAAGAAATTGATAAAGTGTGGCAAGAATTTAAAAATAATCTCTTAAATAAACAGACACAATTCATACCATCAAATGTTAGTACCATCAAAAATATCAATGAACCTTAATGGTTATCTGCAGAAATTAAGAAAACCATTAGAGGGAGCGATATAGCGTATAAACCTAAAATATAATACGAATATAGATAATAAAAATCATTATTTAGAATTAAGTAGAAAAATTAAAGCTGAAACCCAAAGAGCCTACGAAATGAAAAGATAAGAGTAGTTCTAAATTGTAAACAAAATCAAAAGGAGTTTTTCGTTCTAGTAAATAGTAGAAAACCGATAAAAAGTAGGATTGGCCCAATAAAAGACAAATATGATATTTTACAATTTAACGATGTTTATATAGCAAACACTTTAAATGAATATTTTGCATCTGTGTATATAAAAGAGAATACGATTAATAATCCCACACCAACTAATAAAAATGCCGGTATTAGACCACTTGAATCTATTAGATGTACTGATTTTACTATAAAAAAGCTTATTGAGAAAATAAATAAATATAAATCCCCTGGAGAAGATAAAATATTTCCAAGAGTTGTGAAAGAAATCAAAGATCAAGTGGCTGAACACTTAACGCAAATTTTTAATTTATCGTTAGAGAATGAAATTGTTCCTCAAGATTGGAAGCTAGTAAATGTAATGCCGATATTTAAAAGAGGTTGTAAAAAACTAGCTAGTAATTATCTCCCAATAAGTTTAACTTCAATAGTTGGAAAACTCCTCGAAACATGTATTGCAGAAAAAAATACTTGAGCATTTAGAAAAGAATAAATTATTAAATGATTCACAGCACGGATTTAGAAAACATAAGTCAGGCCTCACAAATTTATTAGATTTCTTCCACTTTGTTAATAGAGAATATGACAGTACCAGATCAGCCGATATTCTGTATTTAGATTTTCAAAAGGCATTCGATGAAGGAGAAGTAGCAAAATGGATTGAAAATTGGCTCACTGATCGTAAACAGAAAGTAGTCATTAACGGACAAGAGTCAGAATGGACTCCGGTGAGTAGTGGAGTTCCACAAAGTTCAGTTCTTGGACCTTTGCTTTTCATTATATATGTTAATGATGTAAAAAAAAATTTAAATTCGCAGATGATTTCAAGTTAGAAAAAGGAATAGTAAATGAGGAGGATGTTTTAGAATTTCAAAAGGATATTGATAAAATAGCACACTGGTCCACAAAATGGGAACTGCGCCTAAATCTAGACAAGTGTAAAGTAATGAATGTAGATTATAAAGACCCAAGAGCAGAATATAAAAATATTTGATCGTAATATTACTGTTACTGATAATGGAAAAGATCTTGGAGTCTATATATCAAATGATCTCAAGTTTTCTCAGCAATGTATCGAAGTGGAAAAGAAAGCAATGAAGCTTCTTGGATATATCAAACGTCAATTTAGTTTTAAAAATAAAGCTACAATTTTAAATATGTACAATGCATTGGTAAGACCACAATTAGAATACTGCACTCAGGTCTGGGCACCATACTTACAAAGGATATTGGCAGATTGGAGAAAGTACAAGCTATAGCCACAAAATTAATACCAGAATTACGAAATTATAACTATGAGAAAAGACTGGAAAGACTAAATTTATTCACACTAGAAACAAGACGTTTGAGAGGTTAATTAATAGAAGTATTCAAAATCATGAAAGGAATAGATAATGTAGACTATTCTACTTAGTTCGAACTTAACACAAATTATAAGATAAATAATAGGATGAAAATCGTTCTAAAACATTTTCGAACAAATTTATGTGGGAACTTTTTTTACTATAAAATTGTAAAATTCTGGAACCAGTTTACACTTTTAAAACTAGACTGGACAAAATAATGATAAACTATAGATAAAAAGTGACAAGACATTGTATGTTAATAAAAACGAAGAAGAAAAAGCAGGTTCTAAGTTTAGATGAGTAAGACATAATAACAATTACGGTATTTAATTTGATTCTGCATCTATATGAAATGTAAATACGTTTCTCTCATGTTTTACTAATACAAATAATCCTGGATATGTATATGAAAAATTATTTTTCAAAATATCTGACAAAAAGCTTTGCATCTGCAAGTGGTACCAGCAGTGTCCAATAAGACAGTAGAAAGTTTTTAAAATAAGAATGGAACGAGTAGATAGATCTAATAAATAATAAGCGACAAAAAAATGCATGTTCTAAAATAAGATTATTGCGATAAGTCAAATTTTTGTTTATGTATATATTAGTATGTTCCTGCTTTCCTTTTAAAATTTCCTGGATGTGTCTATTTTCCAACACTGCCAGGTATATATTTTCACTTTTCCAAGCCCGGAAACGGGTTAGAGAGGTGGGTGGGGAGAGACTTCATCTTTACTATCCTATTCCTTATCTGTAGTATTGTATATAGTTAGAATTTGGGATAAAATTATAGGTACTTCCATTGAAATAGACCGAATGGTCTCTTGAAGTACTTACTTTCCTTGTTACTCCTTGTAACACTCTCTCTCTCTCTCTCACACACACACACACACAGCATGAATAAATATCCATGGTTCGGGTACAATATACCCTAATGCTGTGAATGTGTGCTTTCCGTGTGAGGCGTCAATCGAGAACAAGATTAAGTAAATGTTTTATCAGCACTCTTCTGGCGATTGGCTACTAGGGCATAAGTCGCAATAATCATCTTATAGCCTAATTCTAGGCTAGATTAGAAAAATAATAAGCAAAAGACATCCAAAAAACAAATGTAAAACAAACAAAAATAGCAAAAAAAGGAAAAAAAGGCTATTAGAAGAAAAAGGAAGCACGCTCTGGTGTTGGGGGGATGTCCACTTTCTGCAGAAGTCCAAGGAACCGATTCGAATAGACAACGTCTAGGCTAGCCGTATTTAGGAACAAATCTGGTTTAGGATGGAGCACCAGACATCAGCAAAAAGGCACCATCTTAACCTTGCATAAAGAAAACTGAATTCCGTTCGCTTCGGCATAACCTGAGATGTCGTTCAGAGCCTGTTTTTGTCTGAGCTCCAAAGTAGGCCTCTGATCTGCACATATTGAGATCAAAAATGCGTCTGCTTTGAGTGTAGCGACAATATATTCCGAAAAACAGAGGTGATACCATTGATGATCAGCAAACAGATGAACATTAAGGGCACTTTCCTGCAGAATGTTCTCTATTGGACATGAGAGCGCTTAACTCGCTCCTCCGCGAAATCGATGACCTCAGAAAATTCCGACAAAAATATTGGGAGGCGTCTCCTTACCCACATATTATAGAAAGTCCCTATGACACTGTATTGTCACGTGGTATCAAAGGCATTTTTTTTTTCATAACAAAAAATAGAGTGTCGAAGTGCTATCTACGAAGGAAAACCTAGTCGGAGCATAGCATCCGATATGTAATGAATATTACAGAGGTCGCACTGGGTATAGAACGGGTAAATTCCTCTCTCTATAACATAATATAACTTAAAATTAATCGATTTCATTATCAAAAGGTACACACATAAGATTAGGTAAATTTTGGTAAATCAGCCCAGGTAAAATGACCTCTCCACGGTTTGCAAATATAAAGCACAATATCCATTATCCAGATTTATTGGAAGATACGCTCTGTCAAGTTAGTATACTGTAGAATGAAGCTAGCAAAAGACAACACGCTTACCCACATGTTGAAGCATGGCGTGCGGATATTTACTAGACCAGGGGTGGTATTCGTACAATAAAAGAGTGTGAAATGCATCTCGTGTAGAGAAAAGAAGTAGTTAAGATGCTCTAAACGTATGTAACTGAAGTCCAGTCGAAGCCCCGCAACAAAGGTGCAACGTGCTTTAATTTTTTCGGAAGCCGCATCCCTGCTGGGGAATGTGAAGAATTCGGTCGCGAAGGAGAATAGAAGGGCGAGTCCTGTAAGAACTTTCATTGAATCATTTTGATACAATTTGAAGAGCGGTCCTCCAATTGAGTCAAAACACTTATGCCCATCATGATAAACGGCGAGCATGAAGGCGCGCGGCCGCTTCGCTTTGTACGAATGGGTGCTCGGAGATATTATGAAGGAGCTATCCTGGTAATCTTAGATGTTAAAACACTCAATGGTCGTAGAACTCTTAAGAACATAAGAAAAGAAGGAGACGGCAAAAGACCATTCATGGCCTACACTTGGCAGCTCCTTGAAGGTAGAACTCAGACCTATTGGTAACATAATGCGCTGAAAGCGCTGTTGTCTTCGAGGCTTACGGGAAGATGGTTGGCTCTGAGTGATAGCCTTTTCTGTCTGCTACCTCGAATCACGGATATGGTGGGAGGCTTAGAAGTCGGAATTCACTCTTACGTTGGAGAGAATAGACTTTGAAGCCTCAGTCTCATGCAGGGTTGGCAGCCAAACCTCCCTTGTTACTATTCTCCTTTTAGGGACAGAATTCGAAGAACCAAGGGGTGGTTTCATCGCAAATAGCCTGGTGTTTGCCTCCTCTGAGTATGAATACTGCAGTGGTGAGCGGCCGCTTCACTTTGTTCATAGCGGTCAGGTGGGGGAGAGAGCGGCCCCGGTTTTGATCGGGGAAAGGTTTGAGTTTGACGGAGATAAAACTTGCAGAGTTCGTTATGGACGCATGGGCTACTGCGCTTGGAGGCCTGGAAAGGCCAATAGCGGAGTGTGTTTTTTCTGATTATAGGTTTAGATGGTGCCTTGTCGCGCAGCTGGAACAGAAACTACCTCTTTAGCCTCTGAATACCAGCTTCATTGCCGGCTCAAAAGGCCAGGAGTTTTTTTTTAAGGATACGAATCAAAATGCTTAGTTAGAGGAAGCAAGATGCGATCCGCTACAATTCACACCATTGGCTGCGCAAAAGTTACTCACAAGCCCAACCTGGGAGCAGATTACGCAAATTAGTGGTTGACCCTTCTTTGCTCGGTGGCGATTTCTGTTCGTATGGCCAAAGCACTGGCAGGGATAATACCTCCGCAGTAACGAAACGAATGCCTTCCCGGAGTAGAAATACCATTAAGAAGTTACAACAAGGAAGTTGTGTAAGACAAATGTAACAGTGTGTAGGGGGAGTCTCGAGACCCTAGAAGAAGCGGGCTCAAGCGTTTCGAAGCACGCAGCTTCTGTGCACGTCTATATTTATTTATTTGTTTTAATTCTTGCGCTGGTTGCGGAGTCTACGCACCATATAAGCACTCTATGATAATCGTAGGTTGGTGGTCAATCCATTACACGCAAGGAAGGGATAATTAGGGCGTAAATTGTTCATCCCATTAATCGCGCCGCAAAGCACAGTACAGTTTAAGTTCGGTGTCCTACAACTTAAATTGCTAAAGGGCTTTGTTTATAGAGGTTCCAATGCCTTTTTCTGTCACGGCAAGAGGAAACTGATTGGATGTTTAAAACTAGAAAGAAGAATAAATGAGGGAAAAAACCCCAGAGATTTAAGAAAGGTACAAAAGAGGTACCTGAGCGAGGGCGTCCCTTTCTCAGAGTTACCCTAATGGTAAATTTACCATCGCTACCTATGCCTTACTTTGGGTGTTGATGCAAATAAGACACTAAGCATCCAAACAGCAGCTATATTACAGTTTTGTATGTTCTGCCTGACACCACAGAGGAGATAGCTGAAAAGTGATTGGGATAGAAAGTGATGAAGTGAAGATAAAATAGAAAAATATGAGAAGAGTAAAGCCAAGGTTCTTCAAACTTAGTTCAAGACTACGAGGGGCACTAGGAATAGGAGGGCGCGCCACATCTACAGATACCAAATATAACACATTACACAGTGCACCTCCCTGCGAGTACTGTTGAAGAACTAAACGCCCTCATCTACCGACCTAGATATAACATCCGAGTCTGTGAGATCAGTCATTTCCTCTAAAATTGACCACCATACCCGATATAAACCCCGCCAAGGCGGTCTCTCAAGTGGTGGCGGCGAATCAAGAGAGATTTGAGTGGAAAACTGATCGTTTGCATGGAGATCGTCGATCAGCTCCGATCCAAAGTAGAAGAGAGATGCGTGAACTCTTCCAGACTAAGAAGTCGTATACCTAACTCTTCAGAACATAAGAAAAGGAGTTTGCAAAAGGCTAATCAATAATATATACAAGGCAGCTCCTGTTCCTATCACCAAGTGCAGCCTCACCTCGTATGCTCATCCATAAATCAATCCAATATATTTTTAAAATTCTCTAAGGACGACGCTTCTATCACATGACTACTGAGCTTATTTAATCCATTCATTTACCACTCGACTTGTAAACCAATTATTACCAATCACTTTCCTTAGCTGTGAGGCTTAAACCCATTGCTACGTGTACTATCATATTCACTAAAAATAAGAACCTTAACTATCTCTCCCCTATTATAAACTTATACTCACTTTAAGACCTCATTCCACTCCCCTCGGACTCTTCTCCTTTCTAACATATGCAGAATTGGTCTCCTAAGCCTTTCGCCGTAAGGTAAGCTCTTTAACCCCTAAATCATCTTAGTTATCCTTCCTTGCACAGACTCAAACAAACCAATATACCTCCTATAATACAGTGACCAAATTGCACCGTATAACCAAATGAGCCCTAAATTATGTCAGGTAGAGTTTCAGAATGACATCAGCACTCCTATTTTTTATGCTCCTCCCACTAAACCCTAATACCCTATTAGCTCTATTCCTGGCACTTAAGCACTACTTTCTAGGCCGGAGGATAAACTTACAAGGACACCAAAATCTTTTTCGCATTCGGAACTTCCTAAAATTCTCACATTCAATTTATAATAATTCACTGGATTACACCTACCTTATACAAAGTACACTATCCTTGCTTATGTTAAATCTCATTTGAGATTTCTCTGTCTATTGGAATAGGTTAATAAATTCATCTTGTAATAACTCTGCATCAAAGTCAGACCTTATAATCCTACCGAACTTAATGTCATTAGCAAACTTTCTCGGGACGTTAATTATACCTTTGTCGAGATCATTAATATAAATCAAGAACAACAACGGCCACAACACCGACCCCTGACGGACCACACTAGAAAAATTCCCCTAGTTAGATTTAATTTCATTTATACCAATTCTTTACTGTGACTAAGCCACGATTGAATCCACCTAAAATTCCTTCCATCGATCTCATGCGTTTTAACTTTATTCAAAAGTCGTAGGTGTGACACTCTGTCGAAAGCTTTACTAAAATCCCAATAAACAATATCGTAATTCTCATCTCTATCGTATGCATCGTACAGCTTTCTATTAAAAGACAGTAAATTAGTCAATTCCTTTTTCATTAATTTTAATACAATAATATACACACATTTTTTTATTAAGTGTAATAAAACAATTTCGCTCTTTCAAAAGGAATAATGAGAACGTTGCAAAGGCTTTGATGCAGCATTTGCATCTTTGCTTTAGATCAGTAGGCACAGGTAAATGATCAAACCCATCCTAACGAACATCATCGACTGGCCTTGTTGCTTTCATTCTTTTTGCGTTTAGACTGATTTTACTCTCACTCGACGGGCTACATTTTTCCTCGTTGTACTTTTACCAGCATTAGTTAGTGCCTTCTATTTTCTGAGCTAAATACCACCAAATTTTTGTATTGCCTTTCATTCATTTGCATACAATGTCGCTGGTATAACAACCAAGCATTCACTACTGCCATGTCGATTAGATGGTACAATATTTACAAATAATACCTTTTTACCCCTATTCTTGTCCTATACAATGCAACAAGAATATCGTTTAGGTCTACCCCGCCCAAGTGAAGGTTATTATTTTTCACAAGTGTCAGAATTGGAAAATTAAGATACTTTTTGTTTACTGAAACTGACCACCATTGTGCACTATCCATTGGCTTCACACCGACTGACGATGATATCATATGGACAGGCAGAGCCGTAGCAACCGCCCCCCCACCCGACCCCCCCAGCCTGAGGGGGTGGCTCTTGAAGGGGTCCCAATGTGGCACAAATCTTGATTGGATGGGGGGGGGGAGGCACTGGCCATTGCTACGGCTCTGTGGACAGGTTTATTGTTGAACCATTTGACTATAATTATATTGTTCCCAGATTCAGTCCGATAATCTCGGCTCCCTTTAGTTGAACTAAAGATATATCATCTTCTACGCTCTCTTTTTCAATTTCCAGCCCAATGTCAGCTGGGTGATTATCTTCACTATCATGGCAAACAGGTAAGTCATTCACATCCAGTTCATCATTTGAAATTTCTATTTCTTCTTCGGAGACATCTTCCTCCATGAGGAGTGCGAGAGCTTCTCCTCTGATGAGTTTTTAAGAGGCATGTGAAGTTGAAATGTATGAAAATTAGTTATTTAGTTTTTAAATAACTATAGGTTATTGAGGGTTGCAATGTACTCCGCCAGGCATAGGTTATTGAGACTGGCAATCTAACCCGCCAGACCATTTCCGACCTCATTATGACCGCACTTCTACCTAAATAGCCCCTATAAAACTAAAATAAAATATAGACGATATAGGCCTAGACTAACTCAGAAAATGCATAAACATTTTTCTTTATACTAATACTTAGGAAAAGTCCAATGATGCTACATGGAATCAGGTAAGTTAGAAAAAAAATATTGCACATACAGATAATATGCTGAAGGTATTGTAGAGGTCAGATTACGCATATGTAGGCTTCTGGCACCTCCCAATTGCTGGATTCAATAGGCTCGAAAGATACTTTCACAAATAGCCGTGAATTGGTCATATTAAATCCAAGCAAGCTCTATTAAATGTATAGATTCAATTGTGTATTAGAAATTAAACGGGGTTTATAAATATACATATGTAGCGAGAAACGTGAGAGACAAAAGAAGAGCAAAGAAATAGTTGAACACCTTCGTTTGATAAAGCTGTGCCTCGAGATAGAGTAATCAAAGACGGATATTTATTTAGGAAGAGCCCGAGTAAACACAGCTGCTGACCATAAGAGATGGTGCAGCGGAAGTTGTATCAGAAGACAAATGAAGGTTTAACATGAAAGCGTACATATATTGTACACAGACTTCCTAGCCCCGCCCAGAGATTGGGGATAGGATAAGAAACGGAGGTAGGCTGTCCGACTGTAGCCGTCCCATGTATAAGCCACGCCTTCTGGATTTAAAGCGCAAATATAAATATAAAGAAAACAGTCAGTTAAAAAAGGTAGTTAATCAGAAAGTATCAGAGAGAATAATAACGAATACGTCCGCGTTCACGCTCCCGTTTAAATCCGCGGACACTTGTTTCTCTCTCTCTCCCTTAACTCTTACTAGCCTCTAATAATATATAGACTAATAGTCTCTTGCTTAATACGCTCCGTCTTTCTCGCCGATTGCAATCATAAGATTCCGTTATTAGAATGAGTTTATTTTGTTAGTCCATCTTTAAGGCCTTGAACCTTCGACAAGCCCAGCCAAGAAGAACACCGTTAAAAACAATTATATTTGGAGTCATAAATAATTCGCCGTAAATCCATCTTTGACTTCGAAACTGGAACTAGTCGTTCCCTTAATAAGATGGTGATTTGGGGTGATCTCATAATCTGATGACGTACCCCTTCCATAAACATGTTACCAAAACCTCCCTATAGTATAACAAACATTTTAATCTCATCTATAAACTTTCTTCTACGTAATAAAATAGAAATGGAAATGAAAAACTATGCTAAACTTATCATATTCATCAGTAAAATATCTGCGTATAACGCC